>JAHZMV010003101.1:0-25743 GCA_027743765.1 Coecobrya sp. COE2 | reverse complement strand
AATAAGTGTATATACAAGAGGCAAATACAACAGCCCCTTTTCCTGTTGAATTCTAATGAAAGATGCTGTCAGTAATGACAACAGACATGGTGAAAGCGGAACTGCGGGAGAAAGAATGGGAATCGTAGTTGGATTCTCGCGGAGCGCCCAAAAAGAACAACAATAAAGTTAAGAAGTCTTTCGTACCACTGCTGCTACATTCAGCGTCTCATCATCATCTCATAAAAAGTCTGTCTTCGAGTAAAAAAGCAACTCGAGTTTTTCCTTCGGGGATTCATCTAAGATAATTATGTTTCGACACTACTTGTAGTAGTAGTTGCTAGTAGAGTAGAATAGAGAATTCTCTCCTGTAAACTATTTTTCTTCACTTACTATTACTACTGCTTATAGTAGCAGTATTAGTGTTACACTGTATGTACATATGTAGGTATTTCGGTTCGCCTGGTTGCTAGTTTAGCAAAGAAAAAGTTCGTTCCGTTCTGTTATTCTTCACTTTTTTCTCTTTCATTGTAAAGGAGCTCTAGTTGACGTAGCATTGTTTCTTTATTCCCTTTTCTTCATCTTCCATTTCCAACACAATGCACCAACCAAGTCACAGTTTTACTCCCTCGTTCCCGAAAGTTGAACTAGTTCAAGTTATTTCTGGTTAGTTCAAAAAGGTTGCACCATGTGAGCTTGGCATGACTGTGTTATTAGGTGAAAGAAAATGTTAGTCATTCATAATAAAAACAACGGAAAAGTAACTATGTTTGTTTAATTGGATGAAATAGTGGCATATGAGTAAACAGTAGACATGAATTAGAACTCTGCGTGGAAGCCTTAAATGTTTAGGGTAGCGGCATACATGACTTTTACCCAGAGTCAGTCAGTATACCATCTTATTATGTAATATGGGGACTAGATGTCTGAATCATTTTTTTGTGCTTTTGCAAGATGAAAAAACAGTTTTTTTCTTTGCGAGAAAAGTAATAGTTGTCGTTATCACAGAGGCTCGTCTCAAGGATTTAGGAAGATAGGAGGATCTGCTGAGGACAAAACTTTTTTGTGCTAAAAACTAACTTTCTTCTCCCTCGTCTCGTTCGTATCATCTTCTTCATCATCTCGCATGTACATTTATATATGTAACACAAGCACAAATGCGGCATTTGTTACCATGTCTTCAGTGGAGCAAGGTGATAGTGATGGTTAGACTATATACAAACTTGTCAAGTACATACACACCATCGAATACAAATGCGAGTAATGGTATAATGCTGCTACCGATATCATTCTCGACAACAGAAAAAGAAAAAGGAAACGTAAAAAGAGAAAAGGGACTAGGAAAAATCTCAGGTACGTACACAAACGTCTATCTACTTGAGTGCATTTTACTCGTCGTAGACAGCTTAAAGGATTCATTGAAGTAACCGCGAGTACTACACGTTGTATTACATCTAGCAACTATACTGTTTCAGATAGGCAAATACTAGGAATATAAAATCACCTGAATGAGTTAGGAACTTGGGCAGCAGGCGTAGATATATTAACCGAAGTAGTACTGAAAATGACTACGTCAAACGACTGTTAGGGGAAGGAGGGAGTGAAAGAAGGAGCAATCGAATCTTGCGATTTTCTTCTTCTTCTTCTTCTGTGTATATACACTCACAAAGTGAGTTTATCTGTACGTTTGAAAAAATTTCGTCGACTGAATGAAGCTGCTTCTTTTTAGGGTAAAAACGGAGGGAAAGGCACAGGAAATGCTTACGTGCAATTCCAAATTTAGCTTCTCCCGTTCCACTTCTATTTATATTATAACTCTCTATCCACCAATGGTACTCTCATCGCTGCTGCTGCTGTGTACTTTCACACATTTATTGGTTCAATATAAATGTAGATAGGAAGAGGTAGAAACTTTATATGTCCATCCATGTGTCAATTTTAATATTACACCATCAATACATATGTCACTCTGTAACAAGAGCAATCAATTGTGGATCAGCAGAAAGCAAACCACAAAAATGTAAAGCTTTTTGTAAAGTTTCTCTAGATTTATGAATACGACGTGGTGATTCATTGCAAAGGAATCTGTTTTTGTGGGTATGTCGAAGAACGAATGAAACAGGTAGGATTTGTTATTGAAGGCAACTATCTTTTATAACCGACAAAGGTAAAGGCTAAAAACTTTGCCGATACCGAAATCGAGGACAAAAGGTTATTGCTTCGTGAGGTATGCCTTCTCTAAACTAACTTGACATGAGACAGATGAGCTCATCCTGTAGATCAGATCCGCAAATGAATTGAGGATGCCATTTTAGATGAAATCGTCGCACACTATGCTATTGCCATATGCAAAGTATTTTGTAGAGAAAGCATTCTCCCTTGGTTTTAATACCGTTGCGGCCGCCGGCATTATGGAATACTTAGGTATTATACCAATGAATGGTTTGGTTTTGGAAAATTCAAACCACTTCTTTTAATTAGATACGTACAAAGTTTTGAGTATTGCGTAACTATAGGAAAGAAATTGCTATTGGAAAAATATTGTTGAGAAATCATAGCTTTCACTTTACTTTTTCCACGTTAAGCTCCAAGTAATATTTTTCTGAATTATTTTACTCCTCTACTTCAAAATTAGCCCGGTGAGAATATCATAGTTTCATCAAGATTGTAATTAATGATTTCACTGTTCCTGAATAATATGCTTTTCCCGTCTAACCATCTTAGCTGTTATTAAACATCATTGGTAGTTGAAGTAACTCATGGAAAAATGTTATGTTCAATGTGATTTTAAATCGCCGTAGTGACGTAACTTTTCTTCGTGAAGATTGAAATGCATAATTAATTCATATATTCATCCATGTAGATTGAGTTTCTAAAATCAAGTAAATACTTACCTGTTAACCGTCGTTCTCACTCTTGTTAACATGTTCGAAGGTCAGTTGGTTGTTGAACATCTTATTTTCAACTTCTCTGCCAAACTATTTATCTAATAATCAACGAACTGTACTATTCACTACTTCCACCATTTAATATGCAAATGCCGGTATTTTAGTCTCAACTCCAACTCATTAGTTCATAGGTTTTCGCATTAGTGCTTTACATCAACCATTCAGTTTCCCAAAATACCAACACGGTAGATATGTGTATGCAATAAAACTTGTAGTCATTCATTCCACCGTCAAGTGTGAAGTGGACTGAAAATGAAATGCCACCACATTCCTGTGGGCAAAAGTTTTAAGAAAGAATGTCGAGGAAACAGCCAAAGCCGTAATGATGATGAGTTCAGATGGGGAAAATCCTAGATTAACGGTCACTGATGTATGCGGGTATCGAATTAAACTGTGTGGAGGAAAGGCCGAACTTTTAAAATTTGATTGCATGAAACACAAGAAATGAATCCGATCGTGTGTATTTCTGTAAACGCCCTACTTTTATAAAAAAATCCAAACTACGGGTACAGTTGCATCAAACGTCTGTTTTAATTTGGATTGCTTCTATCGGATACACTATATAATCTATACTGCTCCTTGTAGCGAACTTAACAAGAATATATTGCAGTAAATGTACAACAAAAACGTTGGTATTGTTGCGATGCGTTAGTCCATAGATAAAAGAAAAAAATACTATTGATGTGCCGACACGTGGGGAAACTTGAAACAGTGTTGAAGTGGCAGGGAACGCAAGATCTATCCCGTGACACCTCGATCGGTTTAGTGCTGAAGAGGTCGGTAGTTGAATGGAACTGAGGAAGAAAGTCACAAGAAGCCTTTATACCACTTTCTCTTTCTACATGCTAGTGTGCACCACTTCTCTATCAGCTCGGTTGATGATTCTGCTCCTGCTGGGCACTCACTCGCAGGGCTGTTTTTGGTGCAAAAAAGACACGATCCCGTCACGACCACGACTCACAAGTGAGGAGAAGGGAGGTTACACTGTTGTATGTAATAACGTAAAAAGCCACGATAGTAGTAGTAGTAGCTTTTTTTGCTTTCTCTACCATTCTGCTTGGCTGGTTAAAGAGACGGGCGTAGTGATGGTGAATGAAGAGAGAAAGAAGGGAGATGAAAGGAGAAGCAGCAGAGCACAGCACAATAATATTGTAATGGAAAAAGAAACGAGTGTATCTCATATTCCATCTCAGCATCATCATCAAAGTGGAATCTCGGACATGAGTCTGTGTTCATGCTCATTCTAAGGCTCACATTACTACAACTCGTCTTTCTTTTAGCATGCTGTTTTGGTGTGTGTGAGTTGCCAACGGTTTTGCTGCTCTAAATTCTCAAATCTATTCTGATTTGGTAGAGGAGACTATCACCACAATTTATATGGTGTACAATGTACCATTACTAGAAGAGAAAAAATATGATACGCCTAACAAGTATAAAGTTGGCACCCGATAAAGCCAGGTTCTTGCCTCTTCTGGGTTACGCCACTGTACACAGTTATATTTGGGGTAGATATTTCTGGAAAGGTTATGTATGACTCTTTCCGCCCATATTATGCTTCGGCGAGTTGCTGAAGACACAGTCTAATTTGTGAATTCACACATTAGAGAAAGGGAATGATATTCTGTACATATTTCCTTTTTAATGAGTTCAAGTTCAGAATCTGAATAGGTAGGTATATTAAATTGTACAAGTTTTACCACTGCTAAAATGAGGAAAATAATGGTTTCATTTGCTGTCAAAGTACATACATACGCAATAAATGAAACGTCAAAAGTATCGGCTCCTGGGAATTTTCTAACCCTCCACCGGATGCGAGGGACAAGATGTAGTATACTTGCCTATTGCATCACCGAATTTACTTTTCAACTTATAATGTACACGAGCCAAGTTTTATGAATTTAACCGTATGAATTCGTTGAATGAATTTAAATGTAAGAAAGAAGCATCATTTTGCAAATGAAATGGTAGCGCAAGTACTGGCACGAAGAGAAATAACTTTAAACCATACTGTATGTATAGGTTTTTACATGTGAAGTACATGAGGGGTAAAAATTTTGGTACATTAAACGTATAGTTTATGGGCCCTTTTTGTGTGTAATTTCCCGAGTTTTGTAATTACCGTTTTTACGAGACTTGCGATTTTCCTGCACAACAAATGTACCTTGATATGAATGTACACAAATAGAACTTTAAAATACGTACTTTTAATGGGTTTCTTGCAGAAGCTTTGTGGTAATCTGGTGAAAGTAGTAAAAAACCGCTAAAATAAATGGGAAGGTGGTTCTAGTGGTTTTAACAGCGGCAGCGGAGAAAAATATACAACCTTTTTGGTATAAAACATTTTCACCTTAGTTTAGTGAGTTTGGTATTATTTTTGGAAGTTGGTAAAAAAATCTCGGCAAAAGAATACAAGTATGTACAAAAATATGTTCATCCTAATCTTACGCAGAAGCACAACATAGATAGCTCCAATTGTAATTCAATGTTATTAAGCTTACTTGTGACACAGAAGCGTTTCAAGCCGGCACCTTTGTTCACTTTCACCACTGACGCCTTGCAAATTAAAAGTAAAATCTTCCATCTCATTTTCTATGCAATTCGTACATTCCAAATTTTTACAATTTGTGCAAATTAAAACATTTCGGTTTGTTATTAATTATTTTACTTATCGCTGTATATTACAGTAGGGCATTTGGTTGAGTATACTAATTTAAATGTCATTTGGTCCATGCAAGAGAATTAGGCTACGTGTGCTGAACAGTTGACAAGCGTAAAATGCCAGAGGACTTTTACTTTTTTTGTTCTCTTACCGTAGAAACGTCTGCCAATATAACCGAGGAAAGACTTAATTAGATGAGACCCAGCTGCAGATGGACATGAGTGTGTGCTGTGATATGTCGGATTGAATAATAATTATGTAGTATAAAAATACGCTAAATTATTTTGCAGTCTGTGAGAAAAGGTTGCCCCTGCTTTCTCCAAAATTCAGTTCACGTTGGATACGAAAAGCTTTGAAGTTTTAATGATATTTTGGTCACGAGAATATTGCCAGCGTAAATATTAAAGAAACATGTACATTCTCACTTCGCTTGTAACGGTTTTTATCATCTCAGTTTACTCCCTTTTGAAAGGAGAAAAACACAATTCATTACTACAACACTGCAGTAAATAATATAATATTATTTTTAGTCTCAAAAGACAGATTTAGGAGTTCTGGATTTATTTTAGAATGTCAGACAAAGGGAAAAAGCCGGACGCGGATGTGGCGGTAAAGAATAATAGAACACTATAGAACATATTGCCATTGTTTGTTCTCTTTCACACACAGCAGCACAGTTATTTCACATCATCCTTCCTTTCTTCTTGTACATCATGACAACAGACATTCGTTTTCTCGTTTCTGTTTCATTGCTATTTTTCTCCCTGCTTTCTCCCAGCTCGTTTCCCTTTTGAAAGTCTTCCATGGAGCATTTATGTGAGTTTGAATTTCGCATTGGCCATTCACATATGTACATACTTGGTTTTAGCTGGGGGGACTAAAAGCTACAGCTGCTATGAATTTTTATTCTGTAGTTTGTACAGAGAGCTTTTATGTCTAGTTTTAGGTCATACATAAAACGGTCGATACCTTTACTCATGACATTGAGACGTGAGTCATTTCACTCTCATAGGCAAACATTTTTAGTTCATTTATTCGTGTGAAAGCCACAGTTCACTGCTAGCTCATGACAAGCAAGCGAATCTGTATATTAGTTCAGTTCAATTCCACAATATAGTAGCCAATATAAATAGATCTCTGTAATAAATATTCCTATAGGTTACGCTGCTGTTATTATAACCCATTATTACTTATTACACTAATAATATGAACAGAGTCAGCGGCGGTTTCAATGTGCTTCTATAAGCATTAATAGGATTTCAGGTTCAAGCAGTGGTTTTCCGGTTTCATCGTGCTTGACTAATATTTTGAAGAGTGCATTTTCTCTTTCGGCCATTTCCCAGCGGCGCTAGTTTGACCGCAGTAGCTGTGCAGACAACAATCCTCTTTCTGTGCGGTCAACATATAAGTAGCAACGGCAACGAAAAGACCTTCACTGTTGTTGGTTTTTGCCCTTGGTGTCTCAACACTCATCACAAGAGATGTAAGATGTAATGCACCGTATAGACCGCTGACTCTCCAGTTGACTGGTCATAGCCCTAAGTATTACACGGTGAATGGTATGAAAGGAATTTAAGACTTTTTACGTTGCCACATTCATCTTGTGAGGAGAAAGGTCGTTTATCTTTCAAACAAAGGGCTACATTTATTGAAAAAGTAGATAAATGAGAAGAGCGAAAAATACTGCTAGTTCAAAGAAAACATCGTAAACTTCTCCTTTATCTTTTCAACTCACTTGTTTAGGAGACAGCAGTGGTATCAGTAACGAGAACCCCGGAGTCATATTATGAACCCTAAAAATTTAATTTGTATTGGGAAGCAACAATTATAAGACTGGAGGGGCTTCAACTCATATGAGTCTTCAAAGGTGGTAAGGTTACCAAAGTCCAGGTAATTGAAAAGAGACATTTTATGAAATGTTTCTATTGTTTAATAGCTTTCTAGAAAGTGGTAAATTTTGAGAATGTACGTAGGTTTGTACGAAAAACTATCTCGTTTCAGATATGCAGACAAATGACTATGCCTATGTGCTATATTGGAGCATAAGCAACATACTAGCTGGAATAAGGTGACGGGGTTGAGGATAAAGGGATGGAAATAAAATATGTACATAATTGGAAACTTGGCAGCAGGGTACTCCATTTACTCTCGTTAGTTGTACAATGGCTTTGGAGGCTGTCATCCATTTTTATCCCTTGCTCTTTACATACAAGCACCTAAATTATACGCCTTGAACTGAGTCATATTGCTTGTGGAAAGATGGTGATTGGTTTTGAAGATTTCATCTTTTTGATAAAGAAATATAGGAAATAAGCACTATATTGTATATTATGCTTTAGATGCATGTGGGATTTTACTATTCATTGTGAGTTTGTTGGGCATGTTCAAATGTTGACAATATGCATTATGTATTATTACAATTAACTACTATATATTACAAGCACATAATGTATAAAATTCTAGTAGTACACAGAAATAGCATTATTTCTTTGTTCATTGGAGTGAAGTGTGTTGGACAAGCGCCAAACAGTTCGGAAGATATTTTCCAAGGTTGGCTACTCATTTTTCCAATTTTTTCAGCATGAATTCCCATTCAACGCTGTCAAGAATTGTATAGTTTTATTATGGACAATTTATACAAAAGAGGACCACCGTTGACACAACTATTTTTATGATGATGTTATGTAGTCATACTGGCTGTTATACTACCAAACAAACAAACGTCCAAAGCTTTCTCTGAAGATGATCCTTAAGATAGGTTGCATATACTACTGTAAACAGTGTATATTTTCCTTTCAATTTTATCCTTTTTTCAAAATGGGTAGATTTTCTCTTTGTAAGATTTCATTCCGCTGAATGGAGTTCTTGTATATGTGTGACGAGCAGCAGCACAGGCAAAAGTACTTGCTTTCCCATAAAAGATGCAGTTGGAAATATTTTCCATACTTTAAGTTAGTTCCTTTTAGAATAGAGGTGAGAAGTTATGTTATATTATAGTAGAAATGTACTCAACTAACGTGTTTTTTTCATACATTCATACAAACTGCTGAAGCATTATATGTATTTCTGAATTACATTGTATATTTCTGAAACTAACGAAATGCTTGCTGGAGGATATGGGAGCATTGTGAAAGATTACAAAAGACATGACGTCAAATCAATGAAATCCGACAGTTTACTGTTACGACATTTCGAATCGTTGATAAAGATAGATGCACTTAATGAACATTACGAATGACTGCTTACTTATTGTTCCTAAGATTCACCGATGGAATAGGAGAAAGTTACAGCAAACTTGTTACCAAAAAACTCCAAACATATTATTTCATGTTCCATTGAGTGGGTTCACAGAGCAAACATATACTGTGTAAGAAATATGGTATGCGTGTAAGTGTCAAGTACTTTGTCTTTTGTTTATTGTAGTGGGGTTGAAGAGATTTATTGTCCCTAATTACCGGATTTTATTTCAGATTGTTAAGAGAAAGTTATTATGTGTACACAATATTTGTATGTTGGTAAACTTTAAGAGAAGGAAAATGTAAATATGTTCACTGCAGAGCATTCAAGCTATCGCCTATCAAATGATTTTACTTTTATGTACATTAGGTGATGTAACCCACAACTAACTATACCACCCAGGAAGGCTTTGTTATTGTGTTATGCTAATCTGACATGTATACGTGCACAACTTATGGGAAATGTTGTTTCCTAAAAAGAAAAGGGAGTGAAAGTGGAGTTGGACATTCTAAAATGGTAGCAGAGAGTGGGCTGACGTGTGTATCGGTGAAAGTGGTGAAAGGATTGAAGAAGGCACTTCACGCCAACAATGGTATAAAACGCAACCTCTATTGTACTTAATACAATGCCACAAGAGTTACTCTACAGCGTGGGGGAAATATGTATATGAAACAAATAAAAAGTGGATCACTATTCTGCCATGGTGCTTTTGCATAGTATTAGGTACGTGGGTGAAAGTAAAGCGAACCGACATTCTACTTTTCTTGTTCATCCTGTAAAAATATCCTTGCGCTCTAAAATAGCAAAAATGTTACGTCAGCATTCTGCTACGAAATGTGGGTAGATTTTTTTGTTCTAAATAACAAAGCTTACAAGCATTGTGCGTACCCACAGACACTTTGCTGTATATATTGCACTTACTTGACTTGGCGACTTACTGTACGTATTTGTACTGTGTGGATATTATGTTTGCTTGCCAGTCACTTCTCAAAAGTCTCTGACTGCTTCTGCTGCTTGGTTGTGCATGCTGGAAAATGTTTAAAGTACCTAGATATATGTAGAACGTAGGACTTAAAGTAGGAACATAAACAAAGCGGAACTTGCAACGGCCGCCTAGTAGACGTAACGCTTATTTGTTCATTCCAACGTTACGAGTGTAGAAAAATGTGGAAGCTGTGGAACATGCTTAATTTTATTTTCAAGAGGATGCTGCCAACCATCCTACCAAGAGAAATGAAAGGAAAAGGCTGAAGGAGAAAGCAAGATGATGATGATAGTGTTGATAATGCAATGATGATGAAAACTAGGAAAATTATATGCAGACATTAGGTTCCCGGAAAAAATGGAGAGAATGCTGTTAATTTTTAACTCGATTGCATTATTTAATCTTCCAAGATTACAACGGGCCCACACAGGATTTAAAAGTTCAATGTAAACGGAGAGTGGAATTCCCTATATTTTCGATTTACATTGGTTAGTTAAGTACGAACAGGATTATTTATGGACTATAAGATCTATAGGATATTGTAAAAAAAGTAATACAACAACCTACGTATATGTATAGCTTTTCTTACTTTGGTTCATCGAATAATCTAAAGAGTGAAAATGGAATTCAGAGAACCGGATATATTTAATTGAGAAACTTTATTTTATCATTGCTTTCTTTCTTTCTCCTTTAGATAGATCATAGTTTTGATTCTTGGTGAAGGATACTGTGTGGGAGAATGTAATTTCTCTAATATAATGGGTTGGATATTTGATAACTGATAGCGCTTCCATTTTATACTTATATTTTTCGTTTGTTTTCACAAGAGAAATCAAGTGAAAGCAGAGAAATAGAATTTATAAGTCTCCTTGCACAATATCAATGTTGAGTTATACTTTGTATATACATACATGAAGAGATTAAAGCTAAAGTGGGTGCTTCTAGTTTATTGGCTGAAAATTCCATCGTGATGAACCAGATGATGAAAGCACGTTCATCCCTTTCCTCTTGTGTTTATGTAAACGTACTCACAAGAAGAATCTTATTGAGAACTCGTCATTGAAACACATACGTTTATCGTTGTTGGACAAGAACTTTCTGTTTATTTGCCTTTTCCAGAGTCAAACAACTATTTTTGTTAAGGAAACGGCAGACTGTGAGGAGAGAAAATCGAGTGGATGACGATGACAACAATAAATATGTGCATTCCTGTACACATTCGTTGGGATTTGTTAGTATTTATATTTTATACTTCACAGTAAAACTAGTATAGGCTTCGCATCACTATTACTATGCATATTACACAAGCATAATGTTAGAGATGAATTAATACAAAATGCACATATATTATTGCATTTTGACTATATGCGTCGTATTGTGTTTTTATTTGAAAAGGACGATATTGTCAAGTAAGAAGTACTTCACCACTTGAATCAAGTTAAGAGCACGCAATAGTATACGCCTCACATAGCAGAGCTTAAGTTATTGCTATTGTTGGTACTTGTAACTGTAACAAAGTTTTGTGAGAGAAAAAGTAGTAAAATCCGATAAATAGAGACGTATGGTAAATAGGATTGAACTCTACACGGCTTATTGGCAGAATCTTTGACCTTAATGCTTGTAACTTACATCAACAAAACAAACTCACAGATCGAAAGGGAGGATATTCGATCTTTTCTTCAGGGTCTTTGCTGCTCAAACAAAAGCATGCATGTACCCTAACTCTTCTAGATTTATCCTCATTGTATCATATAATATGTTGTTTATATAAATAAGGACAAGACAAACCATTTTTTACTCATTAGAGAAGATCCCTGACTTGGGTCAATGTTCCTTGTCTTTAGGATGGTATGATTCTTTTAATAGTTCAATATCGGGAAATGCCATACTGCTTAAAAAAATGTATATCTATGTGTGTTGTTCTATATGTATTGTACTTTAAGTTGAGCGTCTCATTTTTTCATTTTGGCAAGGGAAAGTACCCAAGGAATGGAGAGAGTTAAAGGAATATACGTAGCAAAATAAATGAAGAGTGGGAAATTACGAAAGTTCGTTATAGGCCTTCCGGGTATGCGAGGAGAATTTGTCATTTTTTCCTATCCGTGCCGTGTTTGCTTTGGTATGATTCTTTTGCAGCATTTCGGTCAACAATGCAGTATTTACTTAGATAGATATAGACTCATTGACAGATAGGCATTTCGCAACAGTGACAGTATGAACTATCAAGCCAACTACATATATTATTTTATAGTTCGCTCTGCATGTCTCAACATAATATATGTACCGTTGAATTAAATGAAACAGAAAAAGATGCTGACGGTCATACCGTTTCGTACTGGATCTGATATTATAGTTCAGCTAGCATTACATACATAGTTTGTAATCGCTTTTCTTGAATTGAGAGTTGCTTTCAGCATGTCTGTCACCGACTCATGCAATATAATACGTATGACATCTCGAATAAATTCATTGTGAATGTATGTATGTGAATTCATTTAGTTTGATTTGCCCTTTCCTAGCAAAGAGTATTTTTAGACTTTTATGGGCTTTTCATGAGTTCAAGCTTTGTAGGGATTTTTAATTTAATTAGCATGACAATTACATATATAAAGAGATCTAGTTTATTTCTATTAATTACCATAATATTAAGTTGCATGTAAATTTTTATAGCAAGCTGTAGCACACTCTTTAAGTCTTTACGATCGAAATACTTTTTTGGTATTTTGTCTCCTGCCAGTTTGCTGTCAGTTTTCAATATATTATTATAAGGCACGGAGTAACGTATTATTATCACATGCATCTCTCGTTTTTCGGTACTTTATTGTTATTGCTTGTGAAAATGTAAAATATTCAACTTCGGTGCTAGTAACTAGGATTGTGTATAGGTTGGGTCTCACAGGTTTTTGTAATGTTTACGTCCCTCGTTTGCGTCCCGTTTGCACAGTGGGGCGTTTCTCCAGTTCATGATCGTATATCCCCATTGATAGATTTGCGACCTCCTGGTCCTGTGAAATACTCCACTGTATAGATTTTGTTTTCAGAGTAAAGATTTATTTTTATTTTCTATTGCCTATGGTGTATGCAACGCTCAGAACATGGGTACCAAAACTTTTTTTGGGATCATTATGCAATGGATAAGTAAGCTGAGAACAACGAGAATACAAAAAGTAATAGTTATTGTACATGTCTGGTATAAAAATTCACGTATTCGCAAAATATATGTGCCTACAGAGAAGAAAAATAGTTTTTGGAGTTCTTTCCGATTCAAAACCATGACGTGAAAATCGTAAGTGGAAGTTACTTGTGATTTTATTTTGTAATAAAAACGGTGTAAATGGTTTATTGGCGAATTTAGTATTTCATATTACAAATACATAATTGTAGGACAGGACAGGATTTTATGCTTCAAAATATGATTCTACGATCAGAATAGTTAATAATACTTATTCGTGCAGTATCGTCATTGGTAATTAAGCCCCAATTCTGTTCTAACTTTCAGAAAAACTTCAATTTTCCTAGCAGAATAAACCACCATATCTAAAATGACTGACAGAGATATAAATAGTACCTTCTTTTTTGTCTGAAAATGTTTTCCCATTTACCAAAATGTAGCTGGTTAGTAATGTTTACTTAAAGATCTGCATCCTATATAAATGTTGTTTTCCCATTTCAAGACGTTTGTACAATAAATTGATCTGTCATAAATTCAGAGGCTGGCTCTATAGATACCTCTCCCAGCTTTTCTTATCATATTCAGAGATAGGTGGTATCACGTCATGTTTGGATCGTTATCGTTTCCTCATCTTCATCATTTCGCTAGTTTCGTTTCTGTTGTTTGGAAATGATGCATATCCTATCTATTAAATGTACATTTTGTTGAAAACTGGTTAGAGAAAACGGTAGTGAGTAGGGACCATCTGTATAGGGAACTCGAAATGAGCTAAATCATCTTGTTGTCTTTACAGTCTTGAACAAGTCTATGAGCTTGGATATCATAAACCATTTTTTACTGCTCAACTAAGCCATGAATCTGCAATAAGGCCTCTGCTTGTTACAACGTGTAACCTACAAGTAAGGTGCGTATTCTCTTACCGGTAGGATTTCTCGTCATGGTACACCGAGCCCAAAAATTGAACATAGTAATTTTAGCAGCAAAAATACGGCACTCTTTCCCTTTTGCTCCTTTCATGAACTATGTTGTAAGTGGAAAATAATATATAGTCTTTCGTGCGAAATTTAGTATGTATGGAGTGTATCTCGACTGTTGTGTTACGAAAATAACACAGTATTTTATATTCGAATGGTTAGTAAGCATAGCCATTACCTTTGGAACAACATGAATCTCATCCTTCCAGAACGGGAAAAATCCCTTTTTATGTCCAAAATATATACCCCGTATTTATAAAATACAGTATTTTGTTGAGAGGAAGGAAAATAGGTTGAACGTAACGTATCATTCCTCTTTGTGAAGAAAGGCTTCTTCTCTTTACGTTGACGTATGTCTTCTCTACGAAAACTTTCACCGGCCCACGGAAAACGAAGAGAAAGCAGTGAAGAGCAAACTGAGTGAATTTAGGTACACGCACCACACACGGATCAAAATCCAACCGACGTGGGCACCTATCGTAGATGTGTCTGTAGGTTACATACGCAGAAGGAGTGGGGCACCATACAAAAGTAGATTATTTTAGTTGGGAAATATTGGTACATCTGCATGTGCAATGTGAGATAAAA
Organism: Coecobrya sp. COE2; assembly: GCA_027743765.1. NCBI lineage: Eukaryota > Metazoa > Arthropoda > Collembola > Entomobryomorpha > Entomobryidae > Coecobrya > Coecobrya sp. COE2. The sequence continues at coordinate 11,201 of JAHZMV010003101.1, read as the reverse complement.
ACTCATTTTGTTTTTGATACCGTTATGCTTCTCATGTACACGGTTTTGACGTAAATGTTAGAAAGAAGGTTTAGCAATATCAAAAAAGGTGGTGGTGGTGACGGACGAGATAAAATTCAAGGAAAATGTTTATGTTACGCTGACGTAAGATGATTGGGTGCGTTTCTAGTCTTTGGGAACAGTAAAGTTTCCCAACAAAACTAAACTGGCTGCACGGCTCTCTCTCTGTCCCGTGTCCTGTCTCTTTCTGGTTGTTGTTGTTATTATTATTTTCATGTGCTTCCAAATTGCTTTTTTTTTCTGATGCTAGAGTAGTGTCTTGCCTTACTAGTATATACTTATTTTGTAAACATACATGTGTTCGTAGTGCGTACAAGTCGAAAAGCAGTGCAAAAAATATTTGAGTAATTTTTCATGTTTCCAAAGAATGTCACGTTTCTCCTTAAGAGCTTGTTTGTGCCGGTCTTCTAACGCTAGTAAACTTAACCAAGTTCAATTTTGTGTAAGAGCTTTTCAACTTTTCCGCTCCCTTTAAAACCACAGAATTACATTCTTCCCAGTTCCAAAAATCATTTTGAAATTGACGACTTTCCATGTATTTTTGACCGCTTTGCACTACGCCGATTTCCGTCACGCTTGATGAACAATGTTTGTCGTCGTCATCGCGTCAGATTTTGACTGACGGGAAGGTTGTTGGCGTTTGTGCATTTCATTGTGATTTCAGTTGGGGTACAAGATGTTTGGTACAGTGGGGAACTAACATTATTAGCACTTCAAAAGAACACTCTGATTTTGATGTCATTATTCTACATCTCCGGAAACAGTTTTCGATAAAAGACATTCTATACATCAATATGCTTCAGACACTTCATTTTTGTCCTATTTGGATAGAAATGATTACATCTCTATTCTTATAGAATGTATGTATACATTACTGCTGCAAACTTTTTGTTGTTCATCACAGTCCGTACTCATTTAATCGTGTTTTGGTAATCAATGTCAAAATGCCAAAAGTGTGTACCTGTCTGAGATTGTGTAATCCCTCTAATATTATATCATATACCCGACGTGTAACCACGAAATGGGAACATTAGCTATCAGCATCACTAATCTTGGCACTTACTTTTGCCTGGTAAGGATCTTTTGTCCGACGACAGCTATAATCTCATTAACTGGATTGTAAGGTCGATAATGAGAGAAATCGACATTATTTATTACTCAGCATTTTTGTATGCATGACCATATAACATTATGTATGCCCATTCTCGCTGGTTGCTTAACTATTAGGGAAGTCTTAGACACGGAAATTTCCCAGGTAATTTTCATTGTCATGACTACGGATGGTGTGAAGAGGAAAGTAATTCTACCAGATTGTTGATTGCAAAAAGTTGTGGCAGCCAAAGAGCAAGTAAATAAGCAAGTGTATGATGAGATCGGTGATAGTAATTTATCTATAATGAAATGGTTACGGGTTTAACACTGGCTTCACCTTTCCTTATGATGGTTTGCGTGATCGAGTACGATGAAATTCGCCGAAGCTTACTTTCACCCTTTCGTTATTCCTTCAAGTAGGATTTTATGAGAACATTTGCTATCGCGTGATAAGGTTACATAATGCTATTCCAGGTTGTTTGCAAGTATTTAATGTCTAGAATAAAATAAAGAGAAACGGTCGCCAGAACTTGAAAGAACTTGGGTGATGGTCAATTGTTTTCTCACTGTCACTTCATACATACTTCTATACACAGTATGGAGACCTGAGACGTTCAAAACAAGTAAAACAAAGGAATTTTGTTGAAACGATGAAGTTTCTAGTAAGTAGTAAAAGATTCCCTGAGTACGTATTCCTACACTAGCATATCATGTTTCATGATCTCCTGCCGGAAATATCAGTCACCATTTATGACGATAGGCTCTTGTAACAGAAAAGAAAAAAGGAAGTAAAGCTGAAAGTGCAGATGGTTGCTTTCTCCTTGGTTTTATGATTATGAAGGTAATAGAATAGTTTTGGCATTACAGTTTTGACACTACCTGTGACATTAATCATGGTGACCATAAGCCACTGTGATGATTAAAATGATGCATGATTCGAAGATTTACAGTACTTTATGTGTTTAAGGAATTATATATTATAGTTCTACGTATTGACATTTGAAGGCTAACATTCTGGAAGCATTTTACATTATAAATGTCAGTCAGTAAAATTCCAGCTAATGACTTGCATTGTTCATTTCTCAAGAAGATCATGGAAGATCAGCAAGATTTTATTCCTTTGTTTAATACAATTTAACAAAGTTGAAGGTTCCAGATTTACTGCTCAACGTCATTCTGTCACTGTTATTATTATTTTACTGATTAAATATTCATAACATGCGTTTACTTCACTCATGACTCGTATCATATCTCACAAGGCAGTCAGTCTGTCTCAACCTAGCATTGCATAAGTAACATAAAGCATGGGTATATAAGCGTATAAATACTTGCATCAATGAGATTGTAAACGTGTTACCTGTGCCAAGGGTTTTTTATTTCCGAAATATTCATTTATGACTTTTGGCATAATATAGAATCGCTCAAAGATTATATGTGGTGAAAAGTGAAATGAGGTTTTCGATGTTGAGGAGCACAGACAGGAGAAAATTTCTCGACAGGCGACGGAAGATAAATGAAAATCTGGATCCTGGTCTAAAGCTCCAATGTCAACTATTATGATTATGTAAATTAGTTCATAAAATTTACCTCGGAGAGGAAGTTTTATGCAGGATGTTTTCGCAATTTGATGAAGTGCTTACGTGCAAATTCACTTTGCCCCATTCTTTCAGTTAAGGCCTTTTCGTGCACTTTTGTCAAAGCGAGATACGGCCTTTTACTGCCTGTCAAAAATTGCGTTACGGCTTTTGCTTGTCTGTCAAATTTTGTGTTAGGGCCTTTGCTTGTCGACTTTTTTTGCGTTAAGGCCAAATCTTGTGTCGCTATCGTTATGTAAATTAGTTCATAAAATTTACCTCGGAGAGGAAGTTTTATGCAGGATGTTTTCGCAATTTGATGAAGTGCTTACGTGCAAATATATTTCTTTTTGGGAGCAAACGACCACTATTATTATTATAAACAACACATAATATATGTACCTATCATAATATTTGTTTGTTGATTCAGCCATGGTAACCTAGATAACTTTTATTGCTTTTACACTTTCAATTCACATATTATTGAGCCTCAGAGGTTGGTTAACCATGTGAAATCGAACAGACAAAGAACTTATTTTCCACTTAGATCGTTTTGAATGGCAAGGGAGATACATAATTTACACTTACCTACTTCGTTTATGGGTATTCAAATATTCGAAACGGTGTTATTTCTACCTTCTAGATTATGCTCAATTGTTTGTATTGTTTCATTGAATCCCTCGATTATATACCCACTTTCAGTTTAAATTATTTGTTGAACAGATTCAAACTAATTATATTTAGTTTTAATTTGCAGTTTGTTATTTATCACAGGCTCAATGCGACCAAAATGTTTAGAAGCAACGTTCGTTCATGAGTTGGATTGACTATTCCTCGTATCCATAATACAAAGGCTGCTGCCAGTGTTCTAAGTTTATTCTCGGTATGAAAAACATAATATTTCGTGATGATGAAAGGTTTACTTGAAAGATGAAATGGGTCATGCCTTTTGAAATTAAACGTTTGAACTTTTACGCTTGTGCTTTACTTCCGCTTCCTTGCAATCATACCTACAAATTAATGCATACACAAATAACAAAGATGCGCTTGAACGCAAGTTCATATCGTGAAATTTTGTTTACCGGAATATTGCAGTTGACATGCCTTCCGTAACAGTTCTCACTTCTCAGGATAATCCGAAAATTAATGAAGTCGTTCCTGGATAAGCAAAGTCTTTTTAAACATTTGAATAAAATTGGTCCAACAGTTTGTGAAAAAGTGGACACAGACGGACAATCAAACAAACTGCGAGTGGATTCGATGGAAAAGCTTTTGTGCATTCTACCAAGTGTACGAAAATCATTTTATGTGTTCATAAGAGAATACTGGTACGTTGATTACACCATTGATCTTTTGGTTCAAGTGAAAAACATTATAACGTAAGAGCGATGCTACTGATGAATGATATCATGACACAGAATCAAAATTATAATAATTCAATTAACGACGATAGCTTTTATAAAAGCTACACCAACTGTGAAAATATGTTTTTCACTGTTCCTGTATTCAAAATAAGCTTACTACATATGACATAATATTACACACTTGAATGAGTGATCACAAAATCATCTAACGTTATTAATGTGAATGCTGTGTATGTATACGTAAATATGTAGATACATATTATATCAATGTATCCTCAATTTAGTAATACAGCAAGTTTATTGCGTACTTTCTCCTTTCTCTTTGTGTAGAAGCGCAGTTTGACAGCATATTATGTACCGTTGAAAAATTATAATTACCTTTATGTATATCATTAATGTAACTAACTTTACTCACATACCTACTTCTGTATTTTCCGTTACCTAATACATAGGTATTTATATCATTTTCAGTTGTGTGAGCTTTTTACAATGCTGTGCAAGATATATTTGATTTTTGTCTTTAATAAATGATAAAATAAATAAATACTTCCCAGATGGTTGTTTCTAGATCCCTATATACAGAATTAGATATATTATTATATTATTGCGGATAGCGATTCAGTGGATCAGGAACTATACTACAACAACCAGGCAAACCAAATGCTAGTAAATTATAATTTATATAATACAACAAATCTTGGAAGAGAACCCATTTTATGATGACACCTTTTCCTTATACAAATCCTATGTTAATGCCAATCCCACGAAATGTGATCACTACACACAATTGGCAATCCTCTACAACCGCTTATATTTGCTTAGGTTTGGGATCAGAGACTGACATGCAATGGATCTTTGCACCGTCATGCAAAAACAAGGGACACCAAACAACCAAACTGGACGTACTATACTAATGGAAAAAGAAAATCTTACTGATACACAAGCCTATAATATTTTCCTTAGGAATTAAAGCGTTTGGTGTCTGGTCTAGCTCTATTTTCTATATTGACGTAGAAGATTAATCGCTACCGCGTAGCAACTACCAACCGTAGTGTTAGTGAAAAGTATAAATGTCTCCTATAAAATAGGAATAAGTAATAAACATTATTATGTCAATAATAACATGTATTAACTTACACTTTATGACCAAAGGCAATGGTTGGATTAGTTAGATTAGAGAGGCTATGCTGAATGTCAATACAAACAAACGTTGACATCCTTCTTCTATTTATATTGCTCTTGATAAATAATACTAGTGATGCAAAGTCATACTGTCTTCTATTTGAACTGAATACGAATCCCCAGAATTCTCCGGATTTTGTGTCAAAATGAGCTTTGACTTCAGATAATGTGTGGCGTAGTAGTATGAGTGTAAATAATCGACCATAATGCATTACTATTTTTGCACATGAATCCATCCCCAACATTTCTGTGGTATGGTGGTTGGAACATCAGTTCACATATATTATACATAGACTCGCAGTTACAAACAAGCTGGATTTTGAATACAACATGAAAAGTTCTAAATTAGTTTGTGGCGACAAGGAATTCACTATTCATATATGTAAGCAATCATCATACCGTTTGTAATTAATTATAATCGAGACAGTTACGTTAGATTTACTTTGTTAATGATATTGGTGCTTTATCTATGCGTTTAAGGTGACAAACTATTATAAAGTGGTGTCTGGAACCATTTCTATCCTACACTATTCTGTAAACCCTTACTTACAAATCTTGTAGAGAAAACAAATTATACATCACGTAAAATCTTATGTTATTTTCAGTAAGTAGCAATGTTTTAGTGACTATTGCTTCAATAAGCTTGTTACTGTACAAGAAGAAATCATTTGCTTTCAATCCCTTTAGCAATATTCATTACTCATTACGACTTACGAAAAGTTAGATAAAGGCCTTAAGCTGGATAGACTTTGACTTTCTTTTAATTTAAAAATTATCCTAATTGAGAGAAACTATTTCATCTACACGTTATCATGTTTGAATGAAATTTGAGTAGCAATGTATTTGTCAGTGGTATTTATTAACAAGAATACTTTATGTTTTCTTCGTATTTACGCGAACATTCCAAAACTTTCAATTCACATGGGATGGGAACACACAAAAGTGTTCACATTTTCTCATTACTTGTCAGTGTGAAAGCTGACTGACTACTGACATCGCGTTGAAGCCAAGTCGGTTCACGACCAAAGTGGTTATTATGATAGCGTACCGCCACGTCCCCTGATTCATTGGCTACAAAATGATTTAGCCACTTTTCCTATATTTAATGTTACTATATTCAGTCTACTTTTCCATCAGACTGAAGAAGTGAATCTAAGTGCGAACTTTGGACACCTAATGGGGATGAAGTAGGATAAACTACTTTCATCGTTATTACAGCTAAACGGTACCTTAAAATGCGCCCTTTGCCGCGGGTTTATGATATTGAGAGTGCGATTTACCCGATCCCTTGAAGTTATCTTTCCTTTACAAGACACTGGTTTTCTCACCATCATTCACTAGTATCAAGAATGTTTATACTCGAATTGCGGTTGTTTTCAAAACACCACAGAAAGCATCTTCCGACAACGTTAGATACAACAGCTTGACGATGAATTCAATGAATTCTCAGATTGTGTTTCGTGACCGTATGGTAATCGTGGATTCACAGCCGAATTCCTGCGGTGGTTACTACTGCATTATCACTACATTGAGAAAAGCAAAGAAAGAAACTACTTTCTACCATCAGCAAAAGTTTTTGAGTCAAATAAGTCAATACAACTTTCTTCCTGCAAGTGCCCTGTATGTATTAGAAACTTATGCGTTATATATAAACTGGATGAAACTGTATCGCAAAACTACTTCCTAATTCTTGCCTGTTGACTGAAGTTTTTATCAACTATATACATTTGCCACAATCATATAGCTATAGACTAGCGCATATGAGTTCGAACGAAATATTCATTCATTCTAGCCAACTTTTTTGTGCGACCTTATTTCTTACTCAATCATCGGGGAATTGTAGAAAACCCCTGAACAAAGCAAGTGAAATTGTCTAAAATACGAAAGCTTGTACTTGAGTCTACACTCTATATGTGTTGCATATAGTGAAGTGAAATGGTAAGTGAGAACTGTACCCCAGGGAGGAGAAAACTAAAGCATGAACAGAGAATTGGTAAGCTGAAACCAAACTCAAGCCTGGGAATGTCACATTTGTTTACCTTTCACTACCACCGGCTCTCCAGTAGTCCAACAGGGAAGGCTCTCACTGTTTTATCGAAAAAGTTTAATATCGGTGGGAATTTGAGAAAAAATGTTGTTTTCACACATGCTTACCTACATGTTCGCGTACTTTGCACACTTGTGGATATTTTCTTCCCTAGGACAGGGATGCTGACTAAAAGATTGCCTTAAATACCAATGCACAAGGTAGTAGTACAGCTTAAGTTCTTTATAGAATGATCACACATCATCGACCACATAAATATATTATATTCTTGTATAGGAATGTAGACAAACAAATGTGCGGCCTCTATATACTATACTCACAATATTCACATCTGTTTGCAAAGTCGGTAAAAGTTTGTTAATATTGGTTTGAGGTCGATCTTGCTGCTGATGCTGTTAATGTGTTAATGAAACAAGTTTTCTCATTTTTCTTCACAGAACGCGGAAAACGCAAACTTGTAGCAGTCAAACGTAGACTGTTTCATCGAGATAGCTATAAATCCGAAACAAAATGCAATTTTCTACAGATGACCTATATGCCATCCACTATATGATGACAGCCGTATATGCATACACGCACAATCCTTTCGTCAGGTCAAATTTCGTTTGCCTTCCATTAGGATCCACGAAGAACGCAGAAATTTATAGACTGGACTGGAGTAATGCATGGATGCTTCAACAAATACATTAATTATTACGTCGTGAATGTTTCATTAACCCATTAGAGTTAAATAGTGAATACATCCTTTGTTCTCTTGCATATTTCAGCATAGCTACGTAGATATTTTATATAACGGTGAATTTCGGTATTTTAATACACATAATAAGTAAATAAACATTCTGTAACAATGTATAAAATATATGCTACGTCCTTCCTTGAACATTTCAACTACTTTACACTTTGTTTATTGTTTACATATTCAAAGGTTACTGAATATTTTATGTGCAGGTAAAACACAACTAGATGCTGTCTTTAAGATATGCTTGCTTTTCGTGCTTTCGACCATCATAATAACGTATCTAACCATGTCTAACGATTTAATTGGGTTATCTTGCTTGAGTACCTTTATACATGTTTCCTTATGTAAAATTACGTGGGTAAACAGTTTCTGTGAAACAAGTGAAATATTTTGTTAGAACCTATCTGCGCTGAACTACTTAAAAATAATTAATTAAAGTTAGCTGCCTTAATGAAAAACAATCCAAGGTAAGTACATACGAGAGCAAAGTGTACTTTCAATTTGGCTAAAATAACAAAAAGTGCAGAGTTAATTTCTGCATCAACAGTAACGAAGAAACATGTTGAATGACTACCATTAGAAATGATTAAATTAAGTGTAGCAATACCCATTTCAAATTGCCACTAGAAATAATAAATATTTCTATGTGTTTGTTTTCAACTGAAACCTTTCCTTTACATGACCTTTGGAATTTGCAAGTGATAGGGAAGAGGCTCATCACTCATAAAAGTAAAGCAATATTTTTCTACAGTCCAAAATTGGTAGAAGGAAAAAAGAAACTTTAAATGAATGTCGTCTATAAAACATACTGAAATAAAGCTTGTTAAAAAGTTGACTATAATATATGTTTCAGCAAATAAGCCAATGATGGAAATTTGCTCCTGCTCATATTCTTCTTTTGTGTGTTTTAAAGACAGATACGGGGCCTGTAAAAAGCTATTATGACATAAAAGTTTATTTTTCCATGATGAAGTGATACCGCAAGACGGGAATGACTGATTACTCTAAAACTGGTATAATAACGCTCATAACTGGAAAGACAATTGAGATGGATGGGAGAGATTTGATGCCTCAAAAATGATAAGCAATTTACTTTCTCGTATGAAAACTATTTTCACTTTTCTCCGCAAAAATACATCCTCGTAAAATGAGTTTAATGGAACCGGTGCGGACATTTCATGGGGAGTTCCCGTCTATTTCACTTGGCTTTTTCTAGCTCAAGCCCTTGTATGTAAGTTGGAGATACACCATCACTGTAATTTAACCCATCGTTGTAAAATTTCGTGTCATTTTTATCTCTCGGTTTACATGTAATTTCCTATCTTGTGAACCTATTTTTGCCATACTATAGCCTCTTGGAAGTACGAAGGGCAATCTAATTGTAAATGAAGTTACTTTCCCAAACGACGCTTTCATGGTTCCCTCGATCTCTTTGTTCTTAGATCCCCTCAATGTTTTCTCAACATGATTGTTGTCATTTATTACTATGGGGATATTCACATGTATGTATGCTAGATTTCCCGCACCTGTTTATTGTTTCCATAATTTTCACTCAAAATTATATTGCGGTGACATTTTCCATGCATGAAATAAGGAGTTAGTGAATAAACCGGATGCTATCAACAATGTAAAGGTAATATTATGTAGCTTTTGCGCACAGAGCTTTAAGATAATTTCCGAAAAATAATTAGTAAATTTGTTTTGATGTGATTAAGAGGAAGACAATTTATCGAGGAAATATGCATAGGTTTAATATGGTAGAATTATTATAGAAAATCATGCTATTTTCTATGAAAGATAAATTACACTTGCAATTAGTTCAAAGCTTCTTCCTGTTTTGTATTAAAACGTCGTGGTCAATGAATGAACATATTATATCCCGAACGGGAAAGTCTCGTCGTCGACGCTTACTGCCCCATAACACGCAACGGAACCGAGCTTTTTGCACGTCATAAGAGTAAAACTCAAATAAGATGTACGAACTACTTAAGTGTTTTTTGCATGCATACTCGAAATCCTTTAGAAATTTTGTCTTTTTCTGTTCATATTTCCTAGTGTGGTCAATATACAGACAAGAAGGATAACACGTTAGGTATGTATGTATGTATTAATAACCAAGTATGTAGGTAAGTATTTTACCGGTAATCTCCATGTAGTCGAAATACTGCATAGGGAAATCTCTATATAAATACCTATCTATGATGGGAATTGTAAATTCGAATGCTTTCACTTTCGTGAAAATGGTTTTTACTAATACAAACATTGCTATTTACCATTCATTCAAGAAGCCTTCAGTTAATCAATTGAAGGATGATAGCTCAAGGAAGTTATACTGAAATACGGAATTTTTGAAGGTTTTACTTTTTGTGTAATCTGACCAAGAAACGGCTAAAGAAAGTATGTGTACTTACTCTTGCTGCATTCTGGTTTATCCACTTGCCACATGACCAGTAATTGTTTTGCATTCCCAAATAAAAGATCTTAACATCCATTGAGCCAAACTAGGTAAAAGCATCTCAGCATGTTATCGTATTAGGTAAGGTAAATATGCTCATATAATGTTCTACTGCACATGATTTTCTTGGGTGTTTTTCTGCAAAGAAAAAGTCATTACTGAGGACAAAGAAAAGAGACCATAGTGTAGGGAAATGTCACCCCAAGTGACACATTTTCTAAATTTTTGAATTTTACTGTTAGAATTACACAGTTATACAATTCTTTTACTAAACCAGCCTTACGTTAAGCAAAGACAAAATATATGTAAGTACTTTTTTACGAATAAATTTTCATTTCTTCAAGTTGGTATGTGGATGAGTTGTCCTGATAATTTCACCACAGGGACTTATATACCATCCGACTTGGGAGTAGCTAATAGTGGCAGTAAATCGTTGTTAGGTATACTAATAAATTGTAGTACACATTAGAATAACATAATAATAAGTAGTCTGCATGCATGCGTCATGCGTTTAGTGTGCGTGTGGGACCAACTTAAATTTCTGTTGTTACACATTTTACCATGTTATTTTATATCGCTTGTCCTGTTTTCTCATTAAGTATGCTGGTACTGTCATTTATTTACCGTTATCTTCTTTGCATGTCTTTCTCACTCGCTCGTAAATCAGTTGACTCAGAAAAAAATGTCT
>JAHZMV010003100.1:0-19302 GCA_027743765.1 Coecobrya sp. COE2 | reverse complement strand
GTAATGATTGGGATGGGAGATGTTCTCAATTGAAAGGAAACAAGTGAAGTGTATAGATATATTTCGTATTGAAATACCTGCGTAGCTTCACCAAGTCAAGTAACCATAATCCATACTCAACAAGTTTACGTTGGTGTGCACGTTGACTAAATTTTTCTAATTTTTTTCTTCCTCTTCGTGGCTCCACGATTATAGTATACCTATATGCATTTGACAAGGTTATGTTGTGGCGTTTTACAAATGACAACACGAGAGTAAGTAAACTCACGTAAGGAAAGTGGAAGGTCATTTGTAGGAATTGCTAATACTAAACTACTACTGCAATGCCATTCAGCTGTATAAATACAAGCACAACACATGTCATTTAAAATGTAACATTTTTTTTATATTTCGGTATGCAACACTCTTTTTTTGGAAAATGTGGATAATTTCATTATATATTTTTATCATGACGTACCAAACTTGTCTTCTCCTCAGGGAATAAATTTTTGTTTGCAGTTGTGAAATGACATTGTGGGCTGCTTATTTACAAACTATAATTGAATCTCTAGAAAAGTGTCAGCTAAGCATACTATTTATATGGATGTAGTATGTACATTCAGCCTCATCATCATAATGTTACAAATACCTAACTGCCTTACCTTGTATCGTGTTGTAAAATGTTAAACGTGGCCGTATCTCCGGTGTGGTTTGTGGCTGATGGAGATACGGCTTCTGCGTTGCGGCAGTTTGTTATTGATGCTTACTGCCTTACTTGCGGGGTATTGTTGATTATTATTATTATTTAACCATCCACCTTTGCGCTCATGAGTGTGTTTAGTTTATATGAAATAAAATCTCTCGAGGGTTTTTGATCTAGGCTCTTAATTTCTTACCCGCAAAATTACACGTATACATAGTTTTCACGATCTGAGCGAAGTGGTGTATTTACTCTGCTCATTTCCATATGAAATTTAATAGCATTATCATGTCTAAATATTTGTAATTGGATAGTTTAAATTGATATTGTGCCTTTTCAGTGGGAGTCAGTGGAAAGAAGAGATTTTCTTTTGTAATGCTAACAAACTATTGAAGATTTTAAACCCTGCCCTTGTAGACGATTATTATTATGGCATATTATTTTGCGCTTGATAAAGTAATTTGCTCCAACTCCCAACTTCTGTCAGCATTTCGCTGCAGTCTTTTTGTAGTGCGCACTCTTCATACTTTAACCGAGTACTCTTAATGCGCATAATCTTCATACTTATACCTTTTTTCCTTCTTTTATTGCGAATACATGTATTCCCTTTTATGCGAAATAATGTTGCTGTCTAGTGGTGATGTTGAATTACTCATGACGAGCAATTTGGTATGTAATTGAAGTGAAAAACATACAGGTTGCCTTCCTGTATATGGTTAAAAGAGGATGGCAGGAACAAATATATTATTCCATTATATTTTTCATCATCATCATCATCGTCGATGTGGTTGATTAAAAACAAACCGAAAGCCAAAAGTCAGACGAAGAGATTAAATGTTAGTAAAAGGGTGACTGAGTACATGAAAAAGAATTACATTAAAATGGCTTACTTTTTCGCTTGCTTGTCTCCACTTTAAATTTTGTATCGACGAAATACATACCTGCATGCTCTTCTTGTGTCCTCTCATCTTATTCATAACATGATGATGACGATAATACCGTTGTTTGTGCAATACTTTTTAGAGAGTGAGGGAGAGAGCATCTCACTCGCAGTGTACAACAAGAAAAAAGTGTAATATGTGCACCTACATATTATATACAATTGATATGATGTTCACATTTTTTTGTAATATATGACAAAAAAGTATTTTGCCTCCCGATAGTAAATTCAAGCGAACCCACATTCAATCGTGCTAGTGTACGTGTACGTATTTCATTTGGGATATTCTCGTCGTATAGATAGGAACAATTGTATTTTGTAACCAGTGATGTTTGTATTGCGTGAAAATTATCTTTTTGCTGATTAAATAATGACACCTGATGATATATAGGAGAAATATTGCAATGTAACGATCTAGTTGAATGTTTGTATTAGCCCATTCCGCCGGACAGTACAGATTGGATGATGATGATGGCTCATATTGATTTGAATTTTTTGGTGGAGCTGTTTCATCTGCATAAAAACTCGTACATTCATTCATCATCGTAATAATAATAAAATTGGTTGTTCTGAAATCGCTTTTGTGATTTCTCTCTGCGATAAGCCGAATAATGGCTACATAATCTTACCTATGGACTTTGTGAATCATACTTTGTGAATGCAAGTGGAAAGGTGGAAAGGAATGTGAATGAACATATTATTTTATGAGTATCTCTATAATACATTTGCGTATGTCAGCGGGTCAGTTGTGTTAGATGTGGTTTTTAATGCTCGCAATATTACACAATAATTGATGTGCGTATCATAATTACATATTAAGCAATTTATATTCTTCCCATTGTTATAATAACATAAATTTCATGATGAACCCAAGACTTGCGACGAGTTCAGTGAATACAGTCATTGCAAGCGTGGTCAGAATAAGTGTGCATTATTTGTGTAAAATATTAAATATATACAGCGTGTAATTAGCATCTTAATTAAAACTAGTGTGTTAATTGGATGATTTCAGTATGACGTGTGCATTAATACCGTATACATAGTGTTTGAATACCAATAACAATAATAGCATCTCGGTTTTAATTGTTGGTGCAAAATAAAAAATAACACTAGTGATGGGTAATTATTACTGTGACTATGTGCAAATAGAGAGTAGTAATGATGGTAGGATGAAAAGGAAGCAATTTAATAGCTACAAGCAACGACTCTTTGGCATGAATTATAGATGCATTTCATCGTAGAGTGAAACAAACCTGAAGGAAAAGATGCTTTTGTATCATGCAACGTGTAACAAACGCTGCAAGCGTATCAGTGTCATTTTCTCCTGTTAATTCGTTCCGATTTTATCATGCCATACAAACAAGTAGCTCGAAAGATGTGGATTAATTATATAGCGTGTCTAATTACCGGCTAGTAGCCTTAATGTCTCATGTCAATGCTGATTGATACCACATTACACTGCATATATCATTGCCTCTATGTCGTCATGCAGTATATACACTACACTATACTTTGTTGTCAGGATGGGTCACCTCGGAAAAATAAGCAACTTATATATAAGCCAGCATTATTTGCATGTTACATTCATTGCCATTGCTTATCAATATGTGATTTCTTTGTAAAACAGTTGTACCGGTGAATTGATGATTAGACAAAAATCTAGTTTCATTCAGATCAATCCGAGTTACCGATGCTACCAGAAAAGCGATTGAAATGAAACGAAACACTTTTCTTGCAAAGTTGAATGATGTTCCATGAAATCAATTCTGATTGATTGCTTTTCTCTTATGACGATGGTGATGGCACCGCTGAAAGATGAAATCCAGTGTTTTTTTACCCGTCAAATACAATATACAGAGCTTAACTAATCTATATATTAACTTAATGTTCTAGTATATTTTTTCTACCGAGTTACACCGAAGCAATTAACAATACAAAATTGCTGACGTCTGAAAACCCATCGGCAAGCTAAAGCCATCGTGTCTTCAACCAGCTCGTTTCAATTAAACATTGTAGCATGGCAAAATATTTTTTAAACAATATAAACTAGCTTTTTACCAGATTATATACCTATTTTGACTTTATTGCCTTTTAGCGTGCCATGTCATGAGTTGTACGTCCGTGGATGACTAAACTCATTTCTTTACAGGTTGATTGAATAAAATCTATATACAAATAATAAAACAACTTTGTTATACTTTCAAATCCCAGGGTAAAGATGAGTGAACTGACGTAATTGCTAACGTAATGGTTGAAGCTGTAGTGAGTCTTCATTCCCAGATTTAAATTCCAGAAGAAAATGAGGTTATCTAGTTATAACTATTGTACTATCATCGTGGTAAGATGAGCTATAGTGTTTTTTATGAAAAAGGTTCGTGTTCTGCTTTTTGATTTTGACGATGATGAAGAAGCTTTCATTACATGACATTATTATAAGCATAAATATGCATACCTGTACAGTACCTATAAGAATAAGGAAAAGGAAGCATCCACGTGAAATTATTCAGTCAGTTTGTGTGCTGAATATAATTAGCATCTAAAGACTTATTCACTTATTTTACTTAAGATTAATGCAAAAGGAAGAAAACCAGTCTACCCTTTTCATTCTAATAAGTATATATTATTGCGCGATGTGAGTGATAAAGAAGAGAAGAGGATGCTTCTTGGAATATCAAAAAGCCGATTCAGTTCCTTAAAAATTCTTCTCACTACTATGCTATCTAACGAAGATAAAGATGCGTCTTTCATCTTTTGTTAGAGAAATAATCAAGTGGTATAAACACACACCTGCAGTATCTAGGATGGAATACGAGAATACCTCATTTTCTTTCCCCATGGACAAATAAACACTCAAGTGAGAGTGCTCTTTCTCTAACAAATGGCCAAATAATGGTTAGTTTATGGGATAGGATTTAATAAATAGCATACTAACAAAATAAATTCACCAGAGTGCATAATAGTGCATACATGATAATATATTCGCAGTTAAATATATGGAGTGATACATATTATGTATGGGGCGTTTATTTGGTGGCAATTGTCCATATATCTTCATGCTGAATGACTTTCTTAAGATCAAAGCTTACCTGATTCATTACGCATTTGGCGTGGTTCGGTTCGGTATGTGTCTGTAAACACAAAGATCTATGGAAGTTTAATATTACCATACATATTACCAAGCGTGACCAATTCAGCGAGTTAGACCGAGCTTATTTATAATTGAGACGTTAGACATTGTTTCTTTCACCTGCTTATCATCGTCACTACCAGAGCTATAGCGTCAGAACTCCCGTGAAGACAACATCATTCAGTCAATGTTTAGTCATTGTGACAAGTTTATTTCCACTCTGCCTGTGGACTTTGTACAAATGTGAAACTTGATCCCATGGACGGGCCTGGTATGTGTATCCCAAAATGCAAAGTGAGGTATGCTTTGTTGTAATCCTCTAATGTTGTACGGGGAAAGCCAATAGGCAATCACCATAAAATATTTAATTTGAAACGGGATACACTCACAATACCTTCCTTCCTTTCGTGCTCTTTTGAAAGAAAATCCTTATTTCCTCTTCATGGCTAAACTTTAGTCTCAAATGACGTGACTTTTTAAATCGACAAATATGCACAAACTATCAATGTAGCAATAAATATTAAGCAGCCAGTAGTTTAAAAATTCTATTCCATTCCTTCATAATAATTCATAATATTCTACTTTTAATTTTGAAGGGTAATACGTAAAGGTTGGCCTTGGTATTCTATAGACAATTCAATATTTTGCTGAAATTCTAAGAATTAGTGTTGGCAAGTAGCCAAATCAATACTACAAAGAAATTGCGACATTATAAAAACGAGACATCGATGGTGGAAACAATAAAGTAGTCCATTTTAAATATAGAAGGTATCTATTTATTTTCAAAAAAAACTCATACTCTCACAGTTATTTATTATTTCCGCTGCTACAATTATGTCTTGTACTTTTATAACTTAGTCTGCAAGTAGAAGAAGACTAACTGCTAGTAGCTTCATTGACGACACACTGCAAGAAATGACCAGGCATGACAGTCAAAGTGTTCACATTCTTGGAGCATTATATTATGAACTTTCATACTTGGATATATGTATAGCGTTGAAACAATCTGCAACATTACTTATTTTCTAAACGGTGAAGTATATACATAATAGGTTTATAGATAACACTAAGAATTAAACTACAGCATTTAATATGTAATGCCCTTTGTGGATCCTCCGTTCTTGTAATTGCTCAACTGTATTTTTACAATCAATTCATACCTAATCAAAAATTAGTCTACGTGCATCGTAAAATATATGCTTTGTACTGGTCATTGGTACTGTTCATTGCTTCAATCCTCCTTTCGTTTTCTCCACTCCTGTCAACACTTTTGTTAGTTGTTCATGTTCTCTTATTATTTTCTGTACAATACACTATCTCTCACAACGGCAATTAATTTACAAGTAATTACGATGAATAATGGTGTGAAGTTCATTCATCATTAATGATCAGGATCAAGGGTTTAATTTTTGCAATACACAAACAATCATCCATATTTGCCATATTCTCTCCTTTTACAACTAGCGACAATGATTGACAAAGGATTGAAGAAGAAACATAAATTGCACTCACGTTTGTATTGTGCCTTATTGTTTTCAGTCATTTTGTTTTGTAGTGCTGTTGACGCAATTTATTCTACCATTCAAAAGCCTTTTTTGCCTACCTTATTGTCTCAAACAATTACCACTAGACCAAGCGTCTTCTTCTTACTATTACGATATTATTTCAGTGTGCTATACAGACTAACGTTAACAATGAACTATTTCACAGGTTAAATCAAGTGCACTGTGTACACGACTTTTTGTGTCTTTGTAAATCAAAGCTCGACTTTGAATCTGAAATAAATAAGAAAATCACCAACAACCTGTACAAAAGTAATTATTGTTTTTTTCAAGAGGAGTAGGCTTATTAGAAAATAAACCTCAATTTCATTGTAATTATGGTTGGTAGCATATTGTTATCCTCCTTCTACACTTTACACTTTAATTTGTTATATGCATATTACATATTATACTACAATAATCTATTAAATATAGGTGAGTAAAAGGGAGAGACGTGACAAAACAGTAGGCACATGCCAGCCCAGAGCACACACAAGCCGTTTCTTCAAGTACATAATATCTTGCAGTGTGGTCGTCTCGTTTTTCTTATTGTAAGTTGTTGCTCTAGACGAAAATTACACATTTTCTGTTGTACTGAAACTGAAATTTTCTTGTTGAGTTTTCTCACGACAAGTGGTTTAGTCGTAGTATGGCACACCTGAAACTTGTATTTCTCTCCGTCTGAATAGCAAAAAAGTGGAGCACGCCAATAAATACCACGCCAAAGGTAAACTTATGCTAAAACTACTACTCTACTCGTTCTTTTAGGAATCTGTACGGATTACGAATACCTATTAACTTTCTAATACCTACTTACGTATCACATCATCGTGTAGAAATAACGTAATGAACTATGGAAAACATCACCCTGTTCGACAGTGACTTATAACCTGTCGACGTGATCCAAATCCGAACTATGTAATTACATCAAAATTAATTTTTACCTGTGGCATTTTACAAGAAACAGCACGATGCTTGGTCCGACTGAGCTTCTCAACTTATTTCAATTTGCCACGATGCAATAAAAATGTAATACAGACACAGTAAATATTTCACTTTCTTCATTAAAGTAATCCTAGACACGTATCTATATATGCATTTATGACACTTTTTCTTGGCCATAGACTTGACATTCTCGTTTACTCAGCAAGTGTCTTGTTAAAATCATGACCTTGAGTAAACAAGAACGTAATTTTGTACGGTTTGGAATGCAAATCTTGAGTGCACATTTAAAAAATTGAAAAGGAGAAACAATGGAGTTCATACAGTCAGTAGAAGATTTATCATCATGGTGTAAGTTTTTGACATTAATTCGTATTTCATAGTCGGTTCCACATTCCACTTCCACAAACATACAACGATTACTACTCCTATCCATTTAACATTTTGCAGAGCTAAAAGCAGTCTGGCCTCGGATGAATTCATTTTCCTCATACTACTAACTGCAGATTCTACAAAAAAACCGATGATGATAACAATGAAAAAAGCGTGGACATAATGACTACAATATACACTATTAAACTCATAATGAATATGTGAATGTATGCCGAGCCGATAACGTGGTCCTAAAAATCTTATTTTTGGCACATTGTTCATATTATTACAAATACAAAACAAGTTATAGTGAGTAGTAGTGGGGTCAACTGCGCGTTCTTTTCATGGACTGATACTACTACTGTGACTGCGACTGAGTCTGAAGTGTTGAATAAATACTGATAAAATGTATTCATTTATACAACAGCTAACAATAATAATAAGCTATATAAGTATTACGACTTCTTTTGGCTCGTGATGCTAATCTGCATGAAATGTGCACAAGAATAAAAAATGTTCATGGAATGCATGCCTCTTCTTCGTTGTCTTTTTTGTCTTGCTGAGTGAATATTAAATAGCTGTTTTATATTACAAATGATGATGATGTATGAAACAGAGTAAGAGCCTTAAAAGCACTACTACCCATAATCATCATGATCATGATGACTGTTGAAAGCTTCTTGGCAGTTCAGTTGGTTTAAACAATAGGTTTGTTTAGAGGATGATGATGACGCAATGCATTTTCCTACATAAAGCAACGATAAGGCTCACATATTTTGCACACAACGTGAATAAATAAAAGGGGCACTTGTCAACAAGCAAAAATATGAATAAATTTAATTTCGAACCGTTCAGGAGGTACGGTACAGTAAGCATATATATCTCTAAAATATTTCGTTGTTAGGCTCTGATGAAAAATACGATTCGATACGATAATGATAATGGTGTTAGCATGATTATTATATACCGTCGAAGGAGTGTGCTTGCCTGATTGTAAATCTGTTTGGAATTTGGAATGCGGTATGCTTAAAACAAGTACCTAATATTTAGTTAGGACGTGCTCAGTTAACTCACAGTTTTTGGCATAAAGAATAAGTATGATTGACCGGCATGCTATTTTTTGCAAGCGAAGTATGCATATGTATCTTTTTTGTTTACTATATCAATTCCACAAACCTTGTTCATTGTTGTATTCTTTAAATCGGCTTGTCAAAACTGACCATTCCTTCGTTCTCCTTGCGAATTTACTCATTTTTATTAATATTTTGATTTTAGGCTTGGCTTTTGGCAGTGCTTGTGTTACATTGTGACACAAATTACTTCTAGTGTCTAGTGAAGAGCCTGCCTGTCTCTCTGTCTACCCAAACAAAAGAGTTTTTTGCTGATGTCATGATCAAACGAAGCCGGCTATTAAAGTAGTGGAACAACGCATATAAAGAGAAGAAATCAATATTGGATGTTGAATGTGCTGTGGGTTTAGGTAAGTATACATTTCAAGTAAAATCACACAATGTTTGTTTGCAAAACTTTTTGAAAACTACTTGTTATTATTTTACCAGCTTGATACTGGGGCACGTATCACGTACTTAGAATTCTTTGCTCATCAAAACATGACAGAAATTCTTTTCAATTTATGAAAAACCCCAAAATCATGGTAGTTGGGCGGGGGAATGATTGTAAAAACCTTCCTTACAATATACACTTGAGAGTAGAATCTTGGTAATGATTGGTTTTAACATAACACGACACGACACAATAATTCTCCATAGTTTGAATGACTGCTAAGGTATCTTTTTCTATTGTATTTTTGGCATATTAAATACCACCCCAGTAGAAATTATTTATGTTCACATCGTTTGCTTTGTCAATTGCCTGTCCTTCATCTCTTCATAATTTTTCTGCCAACAGGGGATCTCCTTCTCATTGTAGCATCGTCGGCTAAGAATGCATAATGGTCAATATTCTTATCGATAACTAATTAACATGCCATGCCATCATAATTTATAGTAACTGTAAATAAGCGGAAAATATTTTTAGTGAAGAAGTATATCGTACAGCGTATTATCTATTGAACAAATATTTCCGGGAAAATACCTACTTAATAGTACTTTACTATATGCAATAAATAGCTAAGCTTTCATCGCATTTTGTTTTGATATGTGGATACATCTTTTTCCACTTTCGTATCATTTTCCTGAAATTGATATGAAATTGGAAAACTATTACTTGGAATTGTGTTGTGCTTATGTCAGAAAACAAACTCCAGCAAAGTATTTAATTGACGGTAAAGTGGGCTTACGAAAAATTTACAGTTCATTACTAGCGATTGTGGTTCACTTTTCAGAAATGGATTCTGCTAGCTGCGGCTTAATTTCCTCAAATTTAATTGGATATGTTGAATAAAATAGTTACTTGTTTGTACATTGTATGTACCAGCTTCAATATTGAGTAATGAAGTAATTAATGATAGATACATACACAAGTCAAGTATCCACTTTCAATTATTTTTGTTACGTGAGCAAGATCAAAGCAATAATGAAAATGTAATGTACAAAAAAAGTCTATATAAAGTTTGCAAAAGGCTTCTTAGCGTATTGCATAACCCATCATTTGAAAATCGATATATTGTAGGTTTATGCGGTGATAAGGGATTGTTTTTTAAGTTTCAAGGGATAAACAATATGGGTTCATTTTCGATATATTGGCTTTCATGGGATATTTACATATCTTAATTGGAAATCTTGTAAATATTTATTTATCCATTGCATTAGAACAAATCAATGGCAATTTAGTTTGAGAATCAATTAAATTTTAACAGGTTATTAAAAGCACGCGTAAAAGTAAATTTGTGTTTCATGTTTCATTATATTATTATAAAAGCAAAATGTAATGTGAGCGTTTCTTATTGGTTTAATGATCACGAAAGAACTTTTACGATTTACATCAATGATTTCAAAAACATTGGCCCCAGTGCATAATAGGCAAAACCAAGCCTACGGAGGTAGTCTTTGGTTATTGTTATTTATTAAATATATATTTATGAACTATGTAACTGGAGCTTAAAGTATATATATGTAAGTGCTTGTAATGCCAACCATTAATTATCAGTCATGTAGTAGTTTTCATTTCATTAATGAATTCATTATTCCTGTTGCTGCTGTAGTATAAAAAGGAGTTTATTTCATGAGATGCAACATGCAATGAATCAATTATAAATAATTAAAATTTCATATTGTAGACACTACACACAAACAATTTATTCTCTGGTTTGCGCTTTACAACATAATTTCTCCCGTCTACATATTTCCCGAATGTCTGAGGAAAATCACTGTGAATCAAGGTGTAGAATTACATTGGAGGGTAATGTCGCAAATATTTGAGACGTATAAAATAATTCAAATAAACAACCCTAAACACCGGAAACAGAGCGGAATGTACTCCTTTACATTGTCAGAAAATGCCACTACGCTAGTTCAACAATTTTTTAGACAATTTTAACGTATCATTTTACGACTATTTAGGACCACCTGCAAAACAGGCAACGTACCTTGAATTTTTTACTTGTTATAAGCAATACCCCAGTATCCTATACTGGATATTTACTACTATTTTGGCTTGATTATGCCAGTGAACGAGGATGATTTCAGGATGATTGCGTTGTGACAAATGACAACTTGAGAGCAAGACCAATCTAAAGAATGTAACATGATATACTTGTATATTATATTGTTCTTGTCGCACATGCTTCTGTACTAATCCTTCCACCATACTAACACTTCATGTGTTGGAGTTCAATAAACTTCATGGTGCAAGTTTATTACGATATTTTGCATGACTGATGTATTGTTTAGCAGCAGTCAACAGTGTGTGGTCTTACAAGTTGTCATACGGTGTTTTGTCTGTTGGTTGCGCTGTTATTCAGAGCACCATATTATATTTATGTATGACATTTTCTTTCCCTATTTCGGCTGTATTTGCTAAAGAATCAAGTTACAAATGACAGGTGCGGATGGAGCAGGAAGTGTTTTTTATCACTGCGTGAGATATGATTTGCCCAGTAAATACGCATGGCTTAATAAAGGAGGCGTGAGAAGAGTTACTCATCATCAAAAGGAAAGATAAACTTCTAAAAAAATATGTCCTCGCTTTTAACCGATTCACAATGGTCTTGTTAATTTTTCTCACAAATGAACTCAAGAAATATCCGCTAGCTTTTCTCGGCATGTTTAAAACTGTAGAGTTCTATTATGAGTACATTTTCTTTAAAGTTTTTCTAAAAACTTTTTCGTTAAGAGTTGCTGGTTGGCTTACCATTTTGTCACAGGTTGCAAAAATTTGGATATTTATGCATAAATATGTATACGTTTAGATGACTCCTATTAAGATCATCGTTAAAGCTTATTATTTTCTTTAAGAAACTGGTACATGATGTAATTCAAAACAAGTTAAATATTTTATTTGTACTTGAATGACATTTCTTCGGATGACAGACGACGCTGAGATATATAGGTTTTCTAAGAATTTCTGATTTATGCTAGATGGATGAAAATAAACGGGGGCGTGACATGTGACATAAGAAATGGCAGATGACAGTAAAGATGGAGGTGGTTTTATGATGAGCAAAATGGCATTCCTTCAGTAGCATTTCATATTAATTCAGTTTCATTGCCATTGCAATTGAGCCGCTGTTGGTAGTGTTGGAAAATCTAATTTACTTTTTATTTTGATCTGGCAAAAGGTAGTACAAGCTGTGAAGATCAAGGAACTTTTGGACCTCATGGAATGTTGAATAGCTTGTCCTTCACCTGCATTGTAATTTCCATTCAATTCCTCCCATGTGATAGTTCTATAAATATTACATCAAAGCACTGTGTGGGCCTTTAGTAAATTGACCCAAAGGGAGAAGGATGATTTGATTATGATTTGATTCTGCTCAGTGGTACAAAAAATGTCTAGTGTCGGATGGGTGCAATGATGTGTACACACAGAGAGAAACTGAACTCATACCGTGATCAAAGTACGGAACTACTAAAGCTAGTTTTTGTTACACAACATGACATTATACAAGATTGACAACAAAATCGCAAATCCAGCTTGGACATGGAACACTGCACATATGTAATACATTTAGCTTGTCGTTATTTTATTCTCATTGATATTTCGCTTTGTGTATCACAGATCAGTTCCCTTGATCTTGACAGACAGGATTAAAAATTTGTGCTCTTCGTGATAGAAAACAATATATTTCTTTAATGTGTTTCGTCATTACTTACGAATATTTTATAGCAGTACCAAATAGTCATCTTTTATACACGAGATAAACAAGCTAGACATATAACAGCAGTGATAATTTCCAATTGTCACGGCCATCCAAACCTCAAAAACGATGCAATTTAGGTATGAGCCTTACTTTAAAGCTATGAGGAAAACTGAAGAGGATATCCTTTTGCTAGCTTCCTCCCTACCGGTATTGCCCAGTTTGAAGCTCTGCGTGCACATAAAACTTCCCAAGAACATCAAACTCGAAAAGGAGACAGTACCACACCCTGTATTTAGCTTAGCACTACTCTGTAATTATGATTATTGTAGTCATTGTTTTTGTAAAATGATGCATGAGACAATGATTCTGCGGGAAGACAATAGCACTTGAAAATAAAATGGTGTGGTGTGCACGAGGTGGACATTGAATGAAATTCAAGCAGAGTACGGTGCATTTTTTCGTATCCCACTTGTCCTTTCAAATTCTAATCTTTTCAGGTAAATTACATTTGCAAACGTACGTAGGTAGTCTTATACAAGTGCACGCTGTTTGCATACCAGACGCTACTTGATAATTTATGTTATATACCATCGTGATGATAATGTTGTTATTATGATTGATATATCGCGGAAGAGTTATTTAAATGATTGTAGTAGATGATATGTATGGTATGATATGATGATATGCCACTCAACTACTGTGACAATTTATAGTATTACAAGGTAGTTTACCTCCTAAATAGTGGTCGCTGTAGTTGAAAAATTACAAAGTGACAAACAGGGATTTATGGCTACCTTCACCGGTAATTCATGATTCGTGACGAGAGAGATTAGTTTATTTGAATCCTGTTATTTTTTATCGGTTACATTTTAATTACAGACTGCATCCTGTGACTTCCATCTAGTATATCTAAATTATTTATGGGAGAGATGACTGCTGCTTCTACTCAGCTTCGAGTTACCTTATCCTATAAAAATTATTCACGCTCAAGTATCTTTTCTCATACGTCACGTAAGGAAACAAAGTGATAACAGCGTTTACACTGTTTACCTAAATTCTGTGAAAATCTTGAGAATCTACTCGTTTTATTAGATGGTTTCGTAGAAAGTTGTTACGAACTGCAAGGTTCATTGGATATGAAAAGCATTTCATGTGTGCAAAATTGATGCAAGCGATAATGTACTTAACCAGCATCTTTAATAAATCAACAATCAACATACATACCTCGTATCAGTTAGACCATATGTATCACTTATCGCTGGGAAAAGGCCTGAAAGTGACATAAGCAAATATATCACCTATATATTATGCTTTCTTATACAATGAATGACCTGCCCGTAAGGTACACTGTGTATCTGAATTTGCATAATTATATTTTTCCTTCCGCTCTAGCAGCAATATAATGGCATCATTCTGTCTGCCTCGATACTACCCAGAAAACAGGCCAACTTCACCTTGTGTTATGTCTGGTGTCAACATTATAACTTAGTCTGGGTGCCCATTAATTTTCTCCTTCCCAGTATGTTGACTCAAAGTAAACATGGTGTCTTCGCAAGGTAAAGAAGCTATAATGATGATATCTTATACAAGCACTAGTTCAAACGATAGAAAGTGGATGAAGGCTAAGCTGATGGTGGAAGTTGTCGGAGGTGTTAACAAAAATAAATATGATATGACAAGTTATACGGTGCGCTGGTAAAAATACATGGGTCCCACTCGTCCCATATTTTTTCTAGTACAGCACCTGTCCTGTCATCATTATGATTTGAGTGAGAGAGAAGCAGTGGGTTTTGAGGTGTTTTCCTCTACCACCACTACTTTCTTCAATTTTTCAGCCATTTGGAACGTGTCAGGCTCAAGAAAAAAAGGTGATAAATTTATAGTCCTTGTATGTGTGCATGTTTGTTTAACTACCATAGCTAGTGGTGATAATGGATTGAGGAACCTTGTAAAAATATTGGTTTCATTCTCCTTTTCCGATGATACTTTTTTGGTGGTGGATATAATACGTCATTGTTGTTGTTGTTACCTGAAGGAAAGGAAAAGGTAGGAAAGAGGCAGGTGAGGCGGTGTTGGTGATGATAATATTCATTAAAGGCGCGAGGAGAATGGAATGGAACGCATGTGGGTGTGCTGCTTGGTGCTATGTACACAATGAAAAAAATAAATGGGAAGGGACGATGAAGGCGGTTCAATGTGCATAATACATGAATCTTTCTCCTTGATGAATCATGCGAAGGTGGAGGAGAATGCATTGTAGAAGGAAGAAAAAATTAAATTACGTAGGGATTTTTAAAAATAATGCCTAGATTTTGATAAGGAATATTTCGCAGACTATGTCTTCGATTACGTCAATATGCATATCGTTGGATAGCTAACGAACAGGGCTTTCAAATGATACCTCATTTGAGGTGGTTGTCCACTGATGTCCAGAGTTACAGCGTTTGATACAAATCGACAGGGATTTTGAAAGAGTGGATAATGCCGTTTGAGCTAAATTGCTTCAGCTGGTTAATGGTCTCTCAAGAAGTCAAAATCAAGTTTAACTATAAAAGATGAACACAACCTGCTTCCTTACACTTCGCTCGATAATATACTGGCATGACACTTACCATTTCTGTTATGTGTCCTTAGAAAAATGTCCTAGTGAAGGGGAAACATGTTGGCCAGTTGCACTAAAATACTAACTATAAGGATTATGATGCCCAGTCTTCACAGCATGCGCGTTTTTTTCTAATAACGCTTACAAGAGTTATACAAGGGGTGGAGCTACCTATTCCAATGGCTTTCAAAGTTTAAAAATCTGTGCATTGCAAAACTGAGAGCAATTGAAGTTGAACCACAATATTTTCCAACTTCATGCCAATAAAACTAGTCATATGTCTTGGGTCACCATAAACAAAGTACGGGAATTTCAGTTTGCGGAACTCTACCACACTCTTTAGAGTCATGACCTAGTCACATATGACAACCTTTTGTTCCCTCAATTGAAAGATTACATGCGTGGGAGGAAGTACAACTCAGATGAGCAAGTGAAAAAAGTGTCATTTCATGGCTTGGACATCGAAGCCCGGCATTCTACACTGGAGGGATCTCTGCTCTTGAGCATCGGTGGGAAAAGTGTATAAGGGTCCAGGGAAATTATATAGAAAAAATTGACTGAATATGTTAAACCGTTTAGAAATGAGAGCGCAATAAAATCTAGGCATTACTTTTAAAAAAGCCTTCGTATATAACAATTCAAATAGTTTGACTGGTTATATTAAAGCAGTCGGTTGTGTTCAACTTTATTAAATGAAGTAGCTCCGTATTTCTACCACACTGATTTATTCATGTCAAGGTTAAATAAAAGGAGGCGGTAGAATAAATAAAGCAATTTAAAATTCGGTTAAGCTTGAAGTTTTAAAAAACGTTGATGCTCGAAGCCCGAAGTTGGGAAAGTGAAGGTTTAAGTATCTCTGTAAGTTATAAAGAGTTTAGGTAACCTAATTGATTTCAGTCGCCAGTCGTTCCTGTCTGCGGAAAATGAAATATATTTACAAGGTCACATTATTATGGCGATTTTCTCCAAAGATGGAAGTATGCTTTTTCGTTAACAATAGTGTTCAAGTAAGCTGGACGAAAACCTGATTTTCTTAATAAGCTATGCATATAACTATGCTATGGTAACTCAACCAATATGAATAATGCATCCATTGCTGTATCCATTATTAGTTTACAACGATACAAGTCAAGTACTACTTTTGTCTTTTAAAATGGAGGATTGGATGAGGATACCAAGAACTTGTCAGAACCCAATTTTACTCTCGCGACGAAAAATGAATTTTAAACCAAACTGACATCATGATACGTAATGGAGAGATGGCTGCATCAAATAAAATATCACAAAAGTAGTTAATATAGCAAGTAGCTACCACTTGCGATAGAATAACGCGCTCTTATGCTCTCTGTTTCACTTTGAAATGTATTTGTAATTTCATCATAGATAACAATCTTGCACATGTGCTGAATCCAAATATTTTTGTGAGAATTTTTTCATAGAAAACTAAATTCATCCGCTTGCATATATATTTCTTGACATCATATTTTCATAAAATCCGCATTTAAAAAAACTAACGCACAGATGTTACCATACTTTCCTGTGATGTTAGATTCTAGTGATGCAAGATAAGAAACAACGATCCAAATCAGAATGCATCACTGACTTGTGTTCATCGCCAACTATCTCATTCCTATTCCATCTCATTCTATCAAAATGTGGCCTTCACAAAGACTCCATTCATCATATATGAAGGAAATTATTCCTTTTGTTATAGAGATTGCAACTGGTCATACATACTAAACGCCCACATAATTTACCCAATGCCGGAAATCTTTCTTCAACAATCATCTCTCAGTTTCTATTTTATTATTATCAGTTCAGTCCAAGCATACATTGTCGACGTATGTTAGAAAGTATGCTCTATCACACGTTTTAGAACATCAATCCAGTCTACTACCGACTGAAAAATTTGCCCATTAGGAAAATGTGGAAATTTTTGAAATTCCACAGGACTGCATTGCGGTTGACACCTCTAAATATGTTCACTTGTCTTTAGGTTCGTCACAATGTTTGTTGGATGCCCGAGGCCCTCTGTATTTATGGCAAAGAAATTTTAATAATTAGTTTATACAAGTATTTCTGGCAAACTGGAACCGTTCAACAGTTACACAATGTAATTGTTTGTTAGTACATGGTTTGGAAATTGCAATTCGTGTAAATAAGTCGAGGTAATATGTCGTGTAAATGGATATAATAAAATTACCGATCTCTCAGGTGAAAACAACAGAATGTAAGAAGGGAATACTAAATATAAGTAAACTGATTATGTTCCCTAAAACACCAAACATTTATATGCAGGAAGATATCGCCAATATTCCATTTATTTCATCATCCTAGCTACAAAATATTCTGTGAGCGCTTTCTTCCTAATTGATTACATTCTTTGTAAAGTCCTTGGAAAGTCTCCGGGTTCATCATACTCAGCTCTTCCTTAAACACAAATCGTTTTGTCATGTTCCCTACTTTTGTTCCCACGCTTTTTCCCCAATGGGCAGTTTCTCATACGCGGATACAGGTCTCTATTTAACTTCAAGCCAATCTAAACATTTCACGGAGAGCTCAAAATAATACTGGTCACGCCAGATGATATTTTAGCTAATGAAGCTTTTTCAAAGAAACGGAAGGTCTTGAAACGCGTTATACATTGTAAAAGACGTTATTGTTTAAGGAAGCAGCCGAGATTTTCGTCGGATCATAATCATTTCACAAATGATATTTCGTTGTACTCACCATGTATGCTACAATGTTACACCATTTACCTGCAACGAGACATATGGCTCACCATAAATTTTTAGGAGCTGGTCGGCCTTTACGGAAGTAGTAGGCGTTTACATTCCACCTAATGTTTCCTCATTATGGTAGTAGCGCAGACAAAAATAAGCCCAAAGGAATACCCCGCACATCAATTGAAAAAGGAAGAAAAATATGACGCTAGACGGATTGGATTTTTTAAATGAACGAAACAATACTATATACAATCTTACCCTAAACAATAACAAGTATAATAATAAAAACAGGGCACTACAGCGCCTTTAGTTTTATTGCAGGTTCTACAAAAATAAATTAGAATGTCATGAAATTCTCGTATGGCCATAGCCATGAACATTTAAATACAGATGGATGCGACTGATTCAGGTTTCTTTTTTTTAACCATGTGGGGTTTTATCGTATAGAATATTTATTTTACATTTTATGATGACATCCGTCTACGCCTCAGTGACATTCATCCCATCCTTTTTTAATGTTTTATTCCAAGAACATCGTAAAGAAAAAGACCGACGTACTATGTGTTACGAAGTACATGTTCGCATTACATCACAAATACGTTTTTGCTAAACTTTGATTAAAAAGCAGGAGCGACAGTATTTACATAATTTTTAATTATGTTAGTTAGTTTATCCAAACCAAGAATAACCCACGCACTGTGGAATATAACATAAATTACCTACTGGTGAATGCAATATTTACATAATATCACGTACACATTGAATAAACGTTGCAAATTCATTTGTGGAAATTATTGCAACAAAACCAGAGCAGTACAGCATCAGACAACTAGAGTCTGCAATAGCCATAGGTTGGCTCACGATTCCTGACAGGCGACATGTTGGTATAATATGTGAGGGGTACTCGTATCAAATTATATTCATGTATCTGATACGCATCCATCTACTAACTTGTGTTATGTTATGGTATGTAATGCTTCGGGATATTCAGGTAAAATGAGAACACACTAAAGGGCTCTTTACCTAATTAAAAGTGTTACGACGCTCAGTCGAATATACCAAATAACTACTAAGATGGATTTAGTTAGGAAAATGAGAAATCAGAGATTGAAG
>JAHZMV010003099.1:0-13938 GCA_027743765.1 Coecobrya sp. COE2 | reverse complement strand
GGCATGAGGGAGCATGTGTCAGCATGCCCCGAGAAATCCGCCAAGGCTTGAGCTATGCGCAAGCCTTGAAGCTCAACACCAACAGCACGTAGAAGGTTCCAGAAAACCGGTTGGGACTTGTCACGAGCAAAGAAGCAGCAACCACTTCTGCTCTCATACTTATTCTCATTCCATTCATTCTCTCTTCTGAGTCTTGTTGATCTTTACGCAATAAAAGAATAATTAACCAGTAATTATACCGTTATCTCTTGTGTCAAATCATTTCCTCTTGTCACCAAGATGGTGACGTTACAAGAGGAGTAAATGGTTTCATGCTATTTGAGATTACAAATAATTGATGAATGTACTTAACTCGTAAGCATTTCGGTACGGGTACATTTTAAATTGACTTAATTTAACAGATGGATAAAAAGAATTCAAACGATTTTATGTCTATTTTGTGACCTTGAGTTTGAGTACACAATTTCGTCTGTTGGTTGTCACATTGAAAATGCAGACTAAAATCTTAATTAAAACAATAAAACAGCTAGCACGAAATAGAATCAAAGATAATTGTTGACCATATTTGGTAAATATGAGCTATTCCCCTCCTCAACTTAGCGTATTTGTTTATCGCACACATCACAAAACAGGTCAGACAGCAAAAGTGAGTAAAAAAACTAACAAATAATATCGATATCAATAAAAGCTTAATTGACGAAATTGTCTCACTTATTATTTGATGTGTCGACGGCTATCTTCCATATCTTGAGTAAAAATCATTCTTGTCAAGATGTCTTTGTAATAACAAGTCATTGCATTTCCATTAAAGCTTTTTTTCTTGCAAATGTGGGTATCAAAACCATATCTCTAATTTCTCCAAGAATTTATTCCCAAGTAAGTAATGAAAGTACACGAATTCACACTAAACATAAACTCTCATAACTGTCATCGATATCAAGATTTTAAACTGCAGAAAGACTGGAAAGGATCATACACGCGAAAGATTACGCTGGCCAATATTTGGCAAGTAGTCTAAAACGTGTAAATGGACAACGATAAAACTTTCCGAAATATTTTTTTTCTCTAGGATGCGAAAAGATTTACTTTGGCTTGCTGGCCATTTTTACTATTCGTGTGTCCACTAAAGGAGAGTTTGAACCATAACTTGGGTATCTTGTTCATCAAATCACCATTTTCATTTCTCATTGAATGTTTACAAATTTGGAAGGTTTTTTTCTTCTGTGTGCATATTATTCACTTCTCCGACGAAAGTAACAGAGTAAAAGGTTAAAATGACATAAATATACCAACAAGATGCCAAACATAATAGGGATCATGCATTTTATAACAGAATAATGCTTGTAGTGATCACGACCGTACACATTATGACTCCACACAGCACACATTATTATATTACTTCATTTTCATTATACACCTGAATGGAAATTATTATGATGAGACGTAAGTATTCTAGAAAAAAAGAAGCAAGAATAACAATGGTCTGGTGCTGTTATTGATGATCACTGCAAAAGTGCAAAACTTCAAGTCAAGTTGACTTCATGAATGTCTACATCATCTCCTTCTTATTCTTCTCTCTTTCTACATATGTACAATCAGGTAAACAGGCAGTTATGGGTTGCAACTTGTGTTTAGAGCTTTGACGAATTACGCAGTATGTAAGCTTATCCAAATAGCGTAAATGCTCAGTTTGGACTTACGTTTGTACCTGGCCACACACATACGCATCTCTGTTAAAAAACAGGTGCTCATTAATTAATCCTATTTGGAGGAACACGATCTCAATCTCTCTCAACGCAGAGAAGTAGGAGAATTTTTGTGCAGATTCAGGTAAGTTGCAATTGCAAGCTTATGCGTCAGGTAAAGAGAGGATGAAAAAAAATTGCCGATTTTAGATATTGGGTGGGTCTTCCAAGTTACTTGTTCGTAAACAAGGCAGTTATCTGCATTTGACACTTTACTAATTAATTGGAGACAATTAAAGAAAAGTTATGTCAGTTTGGTGAAGTTTATATTTTTGCATGAGAATAGAAAGATGGGCAAAGTTTGACTTTGGTGTGCGCGATTTATTTTAGTTGGAACAAAATGTAGCTCACTATTTTGTGGTGATTTTGTAGCGAAGAGCCGGGCAGTGATGTAGATGAGCAGCGATAGTAGTGGATTAGCAGTTGTGACGAGATCTTTGGGACCGATAAGTTGTACTAAAGTTTTAAACGTTGGAAACGATCTGGCTGGCTTAAAATGGGAGTGACATGAGAAATTAAGTTGGCAGTTTGAGTTCCATTTCTGTTCTACTAGCTGCCTTAAAAATATTAATTTTCTCTGTTCTTCTTAATCGTGTGCTTTCCTCTTCCTTTTATCCTTAATTGTGTATGGTGCAATTGGGGCATTGTGAGACGGCTGATTAAGTGTCGAATAACATCAAGGAAATATCGGATCTGGTCGCTACACCTAAAGATAGCATAAGTAAGAGCATAAATATTCTTGTTCATTTCTTCAATTAAATTTTCTATAATATTTTAGATGACACATGAAAATAAATTTTACAAAGTTTTCAGAAATTTGTCCATCATATATTCTTTCAGTTTTCCTGTGAATATTTTTGGTTTATTGAAGATTTCATAACAAAAATATCTGTTGTAGTAAATGCATACAACTTTGGCACTGGTCTTATTGTCATTCTGCTACATAGAAAAACATAAATACCTATGCTACTTCTCTGGAATAGAATCTACAAGGTTGGATAGAAGTATTAGTTTAACAATGTATATTATTACTTATGATTGACTATAGTTTGTATGCCATTATTTCTTCTATCCAATTCAAATAACACATAATCGATGTGATTTAATGTATGAAATGTGCTTTGTATACACATGGTTGGGGAATAACAATTAAACTTTCAAATACATAGGTGTTTCATACAGCACAATGCTTCACGATTATCACACAAGACAAACTTTCTTTTGATTCAAGTTGAGATAAAACTCTTACTTTTAATCAAGATTTTTTTATACATATTATGTAACTGCAGTATTTACAACATACTGGCCATGGTCCATAAAACCGTTCCTATTCTTTGATAGGTTGATACATTATTTGGCATGAAGTTAACGTTATTTATAGATGCATAACTCGTTGGCTTTAAAGTTGCATTAAACTATGTGAGGAGGACATTGTCACATATATCTACTTTATTCGCATGCATCTGCCAACGAACTTTTGATTGATTTATCATGCATCAAGATGAATGCAAAATTTTAGGTGATCGTTTTTGCAAAGTCATTCTTCTGTCAACTCACATGCAGGATGAATTAAATGGACCTTCAAATTATTCAGATCCTGTAATCAATATAATACCAGCATTTATTCCATTCATGATTCATGAGCGACTGTAATCAAAACATGCATCCACGATCCAAATTCAGCTAGTAATAATAATCATCATCCTTTCAGTGGATAAAAAGCAAAGGAATCCAACTTCCAATGCAAAAGTTAGCATATAATAATTAACGTTCAGAGAACTTTAGGTTCGGTTTGGGCAAGGAAAGTTGCAGATAAAGATATTATGCTTCAGCTTATTTCAAAATAAATGAATGCATCGAAAATGCAAAGGAAGGATTGCAGAATGAATAAGTTGACGAGTTATTGGATGATTGGATGGATAGAGAAGGATAGGTGTAATTGAGGAACACGGCGTTCTTTGTTCATTTCATTGTGTTCGTTTTACTAAACATGTTGGAATTTGGGAATAAATGTATGACCATATTTATACCAATCTCACCTGGCGTTGCTGCCACTTTTGTAAATTTGCTACGTGTTATTGTTAAGGTGAGTGAGTTGTCGTGAATCGTTTTTCAAATAATGTTTAATGAAAGACAGTGTGCTTTTCGCAGGACACACAAAGAAACAAGGGATTCTACAATCTGCAGTTTGTAGTTTAAACCTAATCCATGCTTCGTATTCTAGTCAATCTACTAAACATTATATCTGCACTTTCATTGCATATTGTGTGCCAATAGTTAACGTGTTGCATATGAGGAATAGATAAATATATAGAGACATGTCAATAATATAGGTCAAGGTAAATTGAAACTATTCATATAACTGGGAATTAAAGGTTCATGTTTTCACGTTAATTTAAAGGGAAAATTCGAGCTGCATGATAACTTGACAGTAAAAGTTGAGAATGAAAATACAATTGAGAAGAATATGATTTCTGCAGAGATTGGTTTCTGATTAAAGGATTTCATAACTTGCACTTATGCAATGCATAGTTTATTGATCTAATAATTTTGATCTCTTCAGGTGGAGTCGTTTTAAAGTAACGCTTAAAATCACAAATTTATAGGATTTTAAAACAATTAAAATAAATGTGCATTTGTTTTGACAGTGTCTGCTGCACTGCAGACACTGCAGGATTCTTGTGCAACGGTGATTATTATCTTAAAAACTGTTCACTTGGACGTAAACCAAGCCTAAATAGGTGAGGCGTCTTAAAACATTGAAAATTAAGGACGATTGTATCTTCCCTTCTTAACTCCATTTCTGATTTTCATTGTTAAAAGCCACAAATTAACATCATGTGTAGCCACATAAGTCGAAAAATTATATTGTTAGTGCTTCATCAGTGTGGACTGCACCGTTCTTTGAGTATTTTTTTGTGACAGGTTGTCAAGAATGTGATGGCGTACTGCTCAAATTGTGCCTTAATGAACTGTCATCCAATTTCCATTTTTAAATCAAGAGAAACAAACTGTTTATATACTTACTTTTTTAACTGTATAATTGGAGTTTCAGACGAAGGAACGAGAGAGAAGAAATATTACACAAAGCAGCAATTCGTTAATTTTGCTAGTCTTTTTGAAGCATGTTCATCAAGATGTACATAATAATGATATTAACGAGCAAACTAAATTGTATTTGCACAACGTATTTGCATACAATTATAGACGGTATAAATGGACCGTTACACATGTTTTTTACTAGTTTTAACTTTTAACCTTCATCCTCACTCCACGCAGGTATACTCTTCCTCTCGCTGATCCTTTTTTTATTATTTCATTAGGCCTGATTTGCATTCAGTTGTCATTGTTCTAGTTCATTTTGTGGAATTGTTTTATTTTGGCAAAAGGGGAGACGTTTAACAATACCTACATGAATTCGACTCATAGACTATACGTTAATTATTTGCATACATTTTCAGCTATCTCCTCCAAAAGCGCTTCTCTTCTAAATTCACGCTAAATATTGAATATTTAGTCACAGCAGGACATTGCGAGGAAGTGAAACCACAAATCAGCAAAAGACGACAAGAAAAAGCGTGGGGTCACCAACAAAGGGGATTTGGCATTTTTGGCAGTCTCCTCTGCTGTGTGACTACGTATATTCCTAAACAATACTGTTATGGCTTTGGCTGCAGAGTTATGTTCAACAAATGTGATCTTGAAAACAGTAAATCTCCTGTGTGTAGGCAAAATTCATGAGGTTTCTGCAAGTTTACAATCAACTGCTCATCATCATCATTGTACGAAACAAAGGTCTATGCAGTAACGTCAGTTCTGTAAAACTTTTATTCTTTTTAGCCAGCTTGTGACCGGACTGGAACGCTGCTGTATTTCATTATGTAAAACACTGCGGGAGACAGTAATTCATATGCACATATAAATATAATCCATACGAAAATATCTAATCTTGGTAATTTATGTGTCTCCGGAAGTGTACAAGGCAAGCTTAACAAAGACAAAATGTCAGAGTCGTGTGAATTGGAGCAACTTCATCGAGAAAGCGTTTTGCTGCCTATATGCATAAATTTTAACCATTTTAGCTCGATCGGGAGATGTTCCTACGCAAAAGTCGTAAAGAGACACTACAGTTAGTTAGGAGCAATATGTTTATGAATGTCCGCATCTTGGCTCTACACACTGCCCATACCCATATATTAATATACATAACATGCATTTCAAATCAAAAAGCTGCTGATATAAATCTTGCATTTATTCCGACGTTGACTTGAATCCATAATCTTGAACTGACATCTTAATTTTCAAGTCAAAATGGGAGTAATTTAATGAATGACAAATTATGCAATTCATCATTCTTCATAATCATCAATGACATTCAATTGAGTATATGCGAACCCATCGCCGTCAATGACTCTGCAACTGCGTATATGTATGTACCGTATAGATATTTTCTACATGGCAAAATAACAATAAAATGTTTGAGATGGGTGGTAACGAAAACGAAACATGACTGTTGATTGTAAGGATGATAAATGACTATTTTTTTCATTTGCGTTGAAAGATGTGATCGATTATTTATCGACGAAGATCAGCCTCCGATTCAATTTACATTATTGTACATAATTTGTTCTACTTTTAAATTAAGACATCATGTCAATCACAAACAGAAAATATACTATGAAGAAACCCGTTTTGTCTTTTGTTTTAAAGGTTGCGCTTTTAATTGGATTCCAACTGCGTATAGCCAATAATGTCAATTAAATGTGGACATTGATAACCTCGGAAGAATAGAATGAAGGTGTCCGATACAGTCACTC
Source organism: Coecobrya sp. COE2 (assembly GCA_027743765.1). Lineage (NCBI taxonomy): Eukaryota > Metazoa > Arthropoda > Collembola > Entomobryomorpha > Entomobryidae > Coecobrya > Coecobrya sp. COE2. The sequence continues at coordinate 7,376 of JAHZMV010003099.1, read as the reverse complement.
CCAAAGCCAATCATGATCGTAGGTCTATGAAGAAGAGCACAGGAAATGGGAACAACAGCAGTGAACAGGTGCCAAACCCGCTATCAGTAAAAGCGGAAAGGACATTGAGAGCGAAGAACAACCTACAATCGGAAATCACATCAGAGAGGAAATCAAAAGGTAAAGCAAAATTAAACGAATGACAGGAGAATGCCCTTGCTTAAAAAGATTGATTAAATCTAAAGCAACTTGATGAGATAAAAAACTAGAATGCATAATTTCACAGATTCTTCGAGAAAATCGCGTAGATCTGATAAGCCTCGTGAGGGAGAGATAAAGGAACCGATAGCCCCAACAAGTAAAAAGCCATGGATTCCCTGTACACGTCGCCCCTCAAAACCCAAACCACCCCCAGCAATCATAGAAATGGAATTATCTTTGGTAGACCCCAACAAGGTTTGCAAGAAATTCCCAAATTCCCCCACGCCAGATTCTTCAGATACTGAAAAACATAAACGTACCCAAAATGCTAAAGTTACAAGCAATAACAGAAACAACCGCAACCAGGCATCTTCCACAGGAAAAAGCACCCCACCTGCAAAAGCAACGGAAACTAAAAGGGCAAAAGTTACCTTGAAAAGGCAACTAGCCCTTGATAATGTTCCGTCCAACTTAAAAGAATCATTCTCCGCGTCAGAAGAAAGTCTAAATTCCATTACTTCGGTGACGCAGCTTCTGAAAATAGAAAGAGCATTTACTGGAAGTAGCAACAACAGTAATTCCGCCTATGACGATGACGAAGAAGAAGAGATCGCCACTGGTGATGTCAAATCACTGGCTGCGAGATGGCAAGCACGGAATGATGATTCTTTAAGCATAAATCAAAATGGTATTCTAAGGAAGAATAAAAGCAATGAGAGTGTTCGCTCTAACAAGACCAATGACGATGATACCAAAACAAAATTGTTTCAAGCAATTAAGGAAAATGGGCTTAAAAAGGATGCAGTGAATACAAATCATGAGAATGAAAAGCAAAAGTTTGCAATAACAAAAGAGTCCACCAAATCAAAACATTTCTCTTCTGTTGGACCATCATCGCCCAATAAGTCCCAGAAGTCACCAGAAAGGAGGAAAAGTACTGGTAAATCTTCAACCACAAATACAATGGCGGAAGCATCCTCAGTTTTGCTAAATGAAGTTACTGTTACTTCAGTGGCGTCCTCACCGACGGAAAGGAAAATGTATGTTGTCTTTTAAAGTACATATTAAACCCATATTAACAAATCTTTTTAAAAACTTCATATTTCGCAAGTTACACGGAAAACGACACTGTTTCCTCGTGGTTTTACTCATGAACACAAGAAACCTTCATACATACATTCATTTTTATAGACTGATTTCACAAACATTTAAAAATAACTTTTAATGTCCTACTAAATTTTAGCTGGTATATTCCGCATGGAAAAGATCATGAGTGAAGGTCTACGCTTAAATTAGCTAAATCTAATCGAGTGTCAAAACTGACAGTTTAGATTAAATTGCTTACAAAATATATGCACGCTCATAAAAAAGTGCGCAAACGTTATAGAATATTTTGTGAACTTTGGACTGACTGGCATGTAAAGCATAATTGTTTATTACGGTTATTGTATTATGGTTTGGGTAATTATGCAGGCCAGTTCAGTGGAAACTCAAATTGAGTTACTCAATACTTTATGTGTGTAGTTCATTAATTTTATACTTTGCAAATATCCAGATGTATGCTTTAGCGTGTTTGGAAACGTGCATTCCATTAATAATAATATGAATTAAATTAGCCTAAAAATCTTTTTAACAGTTAACTTTTATTTGTACAATACTAGTACAAACATTTTGTCAGCTTGTCATCAAATCAAATACAATGTCAAACGGTCGTATTACAGCCTAACATTTTAGCAGTTGCATTTTTTTTCTGTGCGACATCGTCACATTGATATTCGTCTCGTCTCAACTCAAACTATGTTTTCATTCACGTGCTGTGCAAGCATGCAAGCCTTTTTCAAGTAACTACATACCTACATACATTCAACAGAATTTTTTTCGTTACACTAATAATATACAATTAACTTTTCGTTTAACAATGACAAATAAAATATGTTAAATGCATCGTAAATAAATCATTTCATTAAGATTTCGTATTCCGTGTACTTCGGCCACTTTACAAAACATTCCTCGCGTGCAGCAATAGTCGTTATCTTATAACCCTACTATCATAATCGTTAACTTGTTAGCTGGTTTTATTTTTATCTATGTACATACCTACTTACCTATATAATATATATTATAAACTGAACTGAATACATGTGTATTCAGTACATTCTCAGTACATTGCTTTTGTAAAACAATTTTTTTATTTGGACTTTTTATTGAAATGATATTGGTTCAGAGCGAGGACAAAACTATCTCCAAATTCATCCTCAACACCCTCATCGTCGCCAGTTCTGTCAAACAAACTAGCAACTGGGGTGGCCACTTTGAAAAAATCAGAAGAATTTTCCACATCAACCGTAAAAAGGGAGACGGCCACTTTAAATACAGCCAGACCAAGATCCCGAAGTACTTCACCAATTAAATCGAGTACAGTTACAACAACTACGAACAAGCCAGCTCTAACAACAGCAGCAACAGCATCAACAACGCCATTATTATCAAGAGGAAGATCAACTAGCAGACGTTCTACATTAGTCGAAACAACAACTCCTCGCACAAAACCCCCAGTGAAACAAGTTAACCATGATGAACAGCATCAAAGAAGGAGTAGGTCTGTATCAAGCACTCCTGGTCTACCATCCTATGCAGCAGCAACAACAACGTCATTAGCTAAACAAACTAATCAAATTAGGGATCATAAAGAGGAGTCAACGAGACCTAACAAAAGCACCAGTTATCATAAATCTCATTTAATCAATGGTAATGCGAGTATTTCTACTACGGCTGCTTTAACTGCAACCACTTCTTCTTCGGATGCTCGTGGTCAGGGTCATCAAAGGAATGTTGTGGGGCAGACTAAGACGAGGATTAGAGATAGCCATTCAATCAGAAATAATAATGCTCCTCAACAAATTGCTCCTCCGTTAAAGAATGCCAATACTACTACTAATAATAACACTTCAGTCAAAACATCCTGTGTAAGCGCAAAGCAGCACCCAAGAAAAATGTTATTACCAAACCGAGTAAGGACAAAAATGCCTTGACAAAGTCAGAAATAGGTAGGACAACGAAATCGGATGCGCGTAGTAATAAAACTGATTGGAAAAATAGCACTGTGACAAGCAGTAGCAGTAGTAGAAAACGAGGGGAGGGGAATTTCTCCTCATCATCATATTCATTATCTTCGTCATCAACACCACCACCGTCTACAAAATCGGCTACAAGGCTAAAGTCCAAAAGGATCATTCCTTCCATAATCATGAGTGAGTACGTGGATGACGACAACAAAGACGGAAAAACAACGGTGCTGGCTCACACAAAAAGTTTGTTCATTCCGTTACAGTTTATTGAACCGTTGGAACCAACCTGTGATATTGAGGAGGGGTCCAGCCTGGAGCTGAAAGTTCGAGTGAAAGGTGAGAAATAGAAAAAATCGTATAAATATTTACATTTTTGGACGTTTACCTGACTATTTATTTAACGTTAACTCCCTTTTTTAGAACATATAATCATTTTTACTGTTTAACCTTCCACATAAAATATATTAAAATGGGGATAATATAAATAGAAAATGGATAGACGCTTATATAAATTTGTTATATAAAATGCTAAAATCAGGCTAACGAATTTTATGCAAAGCGTTGCATTGAATTTGTATGAGTGACAAATCTAATTTGTTATAGTATATTATGAATCATATTGCCATCATAATCATGATTATCATTTTCCAATATGACCATTGACGTTTCTATATTAGTTCTGATGCAAAATTATTGCACTTTAATTTTTTAAAATTACATACGTTTCATTGCAGTGCAGTGGCTGATTAGATGATTGATTATGAATCTTGTTATTAATTCAATTGTTTGATTGACATGAAGTATGATGAAAATGATAAGATACGCAGATTTTTCCATGTTTGTTTGATAACAAAGAGTTTTTGTAGACTTGCCACAAAACAGGTTCACCACAACGTTTTTTGCCAGTTCTGACATTAGACTAAAAGCAGAAAGGTGTTCTTTCTCTAGTTAGAGCCAATAGAGTTTTCATATTAAAAAATCTTTAAATTGAGTTAGCTTAGCAGATATAGCTCATCATTAACATCAAAACTGTGCGCTACCCCACAAAATATTATTATTCAAAAAATGACAGGAGTTCCGTTGTGTTAGCGGAGTTGATAATCAGATCATGTTTAGAGAAACCACAATCATCTCTATATCACTCCCTCCCACCTTCTCTGCCTAGCTGGATAGAATATTTTGATATTGTACTACACGGGATTATATTACTTTTTGAAGTGAAAAGGATTTCGTTTCATTGGCGTGTACAATGAAAGGCTTAGAAACTGGGATTGCCTGAGTTAAACTAATTAACATAAAAGTCCGTGATCTTGCATAAGTCTGTTACAGGAGGATTAAGAGGAACAGCGTTGTTCAGCAAGAGCGTTATAAATATTACTTTGTAAACTTTCCATTTTGATGCTCAAACGTTGTATATATTTAGGTATGTTATAGATGAAACATAATATGTAGGTATACAATATTCGCTACACGATATCATGAAAGATGAAATCGGAATGAATGAATAGTATTATTGTAAAAATTAATAAACATGAAATATCGCTAACGTAGTACATAAGGTAATAAATTTCAGATATGAATTGATTTATTGTAGTTATTACACAGAGCTCCCCCACACATGTCTTTTTACATGTAAAAGTGTACTAAATCCTTTCATCAGTGTTTTCATCTTGGAAGACTCACACTTTGCCAATTTCTACATGATTTATAATTTTGTTGGTCATTATAACATTTTGTTTGTTATACAGTGACTATAGAGTATTCAAGTTAATAGTTAGGAAGATGCCCTGGTGCAGATTAATACGTCAATAAAAACAGTGTTTTTCATGCAAGACGCAGATTCGGCATGATAGCGAATGATAAAGACATCATAGTCATAAAATAATAATAAATTTGAAAGCCAAAATGGGAAAAATTTTGAGAGCCATTTTGGCAATATAAGTTGGTGTGAGCATTTCTCAGGTAAAACTTTCGAGTGTGTTATATGTGTATGCAGGTGCGGAAGCAGTGATTTGGGTCAAAGAGAGTAAAATTATCCCAAACGCTCCACCAGATTTTCAATATTTTCAAGAAAAAGCGAACGATTTGTACGGATTGAGGATAGCAGACGCGTTCGTGGAAGATTCTGGTCTATATATTTGTGAAGCTTATGGGGCTGGAGGGAGTGAACTAACTTGCTGGTGCGAAGTAAATGTTTTAGGTAAAAATTAACCTGACCAAAAGTGGAAACGCCAAAACAATTTCTGGGAAATAGATTTTGTATTAAATTAGCATGCATGTAAATTTGTGTGATTTTGTAGAAAGTGGATCAAACGAAGACGAAGATTATGATGAGGACATTAGTTGGGAGGATTTAAACATGTCAGAAGAAATCAAAAGCCCACAACCTCTAGTCGTTCCAGTTATCGTGACAAGTCAGGCAGAACAGGAGAGTGAGCCAAGCCCTTCCTTTGAAACTGCAATGGCCAAAGAGCCTTCGCCGATAAGAACTGTATCAGTAAAGTATATTGATAGTGACGAAGAGGAACATTCATTCAAAAGGACTTCGCTAAACAAAAATCAAAGGGATTATGTAGATTGTGATCAGAAGCACAATGCAAAAAATAAGCAATCTCCTTGCTCCCAGCTTAAGAAATCTTCACGGGATGAGTCAGCATTTCCAAAACCCATTGCAGTTGCTGAGCAAATAAGAGATGAAGATAATGAGAAGGAGCAGGGAGCCAGCACCAGAGTGAAATCTCAATCTCCCATGCCCACAAGAAAACAGGTATCAAAAGTAAATTACAACGCTGGTGAGAAGGGCATGACAGAAGAAACTGTTACAGAGTTTGCCTCTGACAACATGACAAAAGAAGCGTTATTCACATACCCAGACGAAATGAAAAGCGATCCTATTACGGATCCAATAAGCGTGTTGGTACCTGCAGAAGCAGATCATTTGGCTGCAACGCTGAGTGACACTAATCTGTCCAATCTATCAACGTCATGAGAGTGGTAAACGGAAACTCATCAGTGAGCTCAGTTCCGCTTCTGATGAGTCAATTTATTTGAAAGAGTCAAGATCTGGTGACGAAGGTGCGGTGTCCTCTGCAGAAGAAAACTCGGCTTCTGTTTCACTCGACGCAGTAAAAAGTAACATTATGAATGATGAAGATATTACAACAGTTACCTCAGTAGACACATCGGATAGCCCAATTCCTCTAGTGAGCTCACCATCTTCTGAGCAAAACGGACGCTCGTCGAGTGTTGACTCAGCCATAGGATTTCTGGGCCGTCCTTTGTTCTCCGATGGGAAATTTCCACCCAGAATTCTCGTCGGTCCAAACAATATTATTGCACTGTATGACGAAGTAGTGCATTTGAGAGTGAAGGTGCAAAATTATGGTATTCCAAAGACTTCAGTAAACTGGTTCAAATTTGTTAATGTGAGTTGTTCATCTTTATACATGGATATTTTTATGAGGCTTTTTTATAGGAACGTGTTCTTTCAAATTATAAATGATGAAAATATTTTTGAATGCAGGGAACCTACAAGAAAATAGAGCTCAATTCTGGTGACCAGTCCTCATCACAAAGTGAAGCTCACGTGTCCATTACAAAGTGTGGGGCATCACTCAGCACTCTTACTATAACTCGTGTCAACTATGATGATTGTGGACGGTACAGAGTTAAAGTGCAAAATTTGTTGGGTATGGATTCGCACGATTGCCTATTAACAGTTGAAGGTAAGCCAATTTGTTAGACATAATTCATTTTGTTTGAATGGACAAGTTAAAATGTGTGTGTAAAACAAATTTGGTTTTAAAAACAGGTCCTCCAGAGGCACCAGGAACGCCTCCAAAAGTAAAATACGACGAAAAGAGCAAAACCATTTTAATTCAATGGTCTTCCTGCCCTTATGACGGTGGTTCAAAAATCACTGGATACTACGTGGAGGCGTCAATTGTTCAGGGAAGTAAAACAGCCATTAACCGAGACGATCTCGATAATTGGACGCTACTTACCCCACAAAGCTACAGTTGGCTTTGTTACACTCTTACCAACCCCAAACGTGGAAGTGTGTATCGTTTTCGGGTGTTTGGTGAAAATAATTACGGCAAAGGAAAACCGACTGAACCTAGTTTGCCA
>JAHZMV010003098.1:0-15205 GCA_027743765.1 Coecobrya sp. COE2 | reverse complement strand
TGAGTTAATTAAAACCGCAGTAGTTAAGGTAAACATTGATAAAAATCAGTTAATTGTGCAACTAATGCTGCTCTTGTATTTTGAAATGAAATTATTGTGAATTTTGTAGGTGTTTTGTTGTACGAATGTAATTATTATTACGTATTTATTTTTAATTTATGCTTAAAGTGTATTGGATACTACTGGGCTTATGGTTATGGAAAAGATAATTATAATTACAAAAGTTGAAAAGAATGTGTTTTAATTGGATGTATGTAATTTTTATTTTTGAACAGGAAAGGAAGACAAGTCAGCGTCAGTTGACTAATTGGTTGTTAATTATTCTTCTGGAAGAGGTGACAAGCCATTGTTAGCTTTAAGGTATTGTCATTAAGCCAGCCGGAGAGACTACCTTTGCCTACCTTTGCCAGGGTTACTGTTTCAAGTTGAAAGGTCGTTTTCAGTCTTGAAAATGCTTGTTGCATCAATTTAATGTATTTTTAAATTTTGTAGTGTATGAACATGGACATCGCTATGAATGCTGTCGAAGAAGGAGGATTGGAAGATCTTCACATTCCTCGCTCTCGCTCTCCATCCCCTCCAGAAGTGCAAGATGAATTGGAACATTTTCCGAACAATGATGGTGCAGAGGAGGCAAATGGAAATGAAGAGGCTGAGAATTGGTTTCAACCAATGTCGGATGAGCAGTTTACAGCGATGTATCATCATTTTCGAAATAAACAAGATTGGAACTGGGATTGGGACTTCAAGGAGTTCAAAGGATTTTCTGATGAAAAATCTAGCCTACTGAGGAAATTTTATGGCAAGAAAAGTGAGATACTTCATGGATTATATGATAATTCTCGGTCGAAAGGATTAGATGTGATGTTCCGAAAGGTGAATGGACGTGTTCCTCTTGAAGTCAACGGAGTAAAGGTCGTCTTGATTTACAATAAAATATATGATCAAATAACAACAACAGCAAATACTTCCCACCAGTCTTCGTTTACCACCTCAATTGAGCAAACCACGGATGCCAGGAGTACCTTTGATTGATCAATCAGTTCATCAGCTATGTATTTAAGTGTTAAGGTTAATATTGTCATTAAGTCATATCATATGAATATATGTCTTTATTTGAAGTAGCATTTTTAAACGAGCCAAAGCAAATAATATCTTAAATGCGTTATTTCTGAGATATGTATTTAGTCTAACGCACATAAAATATTTAATATCTATATTTTAATTTTAAAAATATTTCCAGTATTTATAATATATATTAATAACTAATATTAAAACTTTGCCAGCGAGCGGCAATTGCAGTCATACTAGCCGAATTTCGACCACCTTTCTCCGTTCAGCATCTCTTTTGTCACTGTTTCCACCAGCAAACATTTATCGGCTCTACCATCTCTCTCCCTCCTCCTTTCAACAACCGTTGCCCCATGCGTAAGATTTTAAATACAGGGTTTTCATTCTCAAATACCGGTTCCAGTTCCAATTTTCACAGCAACTCTCGATAACTTCAAGTAGTTCAAGTCAAGTACAACTAACTACTTGATTCTTCTCGATGGATCCATTCATTTGGTTGCATATGTAGGTATTTGTTCCAGTCAATCATTATGTCCCTACATTTTAATTAATCTAATTCATTTAAATAATAATAATACTTTCAAGTATGTGTTACTGGGCGGTGAATACTGTACTCAATAAAATCATGTAATGAACACAAATTCAAATGCAAAAAAGTGGAAGCGCAATTCCTTTGGTTTACAAACAAACATAGTTTTAAGCAAGTCACAAATGGTATATGTTCATAATAATAAGCAGGGAATGAGAAACGAGACGAAAGCAATAAAATACCTTTAAAATATAACAATCAAAGAGGATAGGAAGGAAAACGTCAAATGTCACCAATCGGAATTGTACCTTAAAAACATATATTGTAGTTGCAAAGTTGACGCTTGGAAATGCAAATTAAGCTGTAGTTTCAATAACTTTAGGTTCCGTTAGTTGTCCTAACATTTTGGCGTTGTCGGTGTGAAGTAGTGGCAAACTTTTAGACATAAAACAGAAACGACCATAAAATGTTAGATTGATAAATAATTTCTTTGGAACTTATATTACGGGTGGATGTATGATGAAACAATGGGTAAGTTCGTCATTAATGTTATTTCCATGAGATTGTTACATAGTTTTATAATCGCTTTTAGAGCTAAGCTAAGAACATGAGTGTCTTTTCAGGCATAATGCATATCACATTGAAGCATCATGACAAGACAATTATGTTTCTTCTAAGGAAAGTAGCCAACTTCATTCTGTAAAGAATAGGTTTTAATGATATGATATACTAATGGAGCTTTTGTGTAAACGGTAACACTGGGTCGAAATAATAATTATATGCAAGGAGGCTTAGAGTTGTCAATCAACATAGTGTTTACTTTTTATTGTATGGTATAATAACTTGAAGAAATAATTCAAAAGATTTAAAACTCCACATTAAATGGATAGTGTGGGTGATCGTTGACCCATTCAAGAGCACAGGCACGTCCATTGCAATCCATTGAAGTAATGTAGTCCATGTCCTTCTTGTCCAACTCAAAGTCGAAAATACTCATGTTTTCAACAAGACGGTTTTTGTTAACCGTTTTGGGAATCACAATAACGTCGCGTTGAACCTAAAATAAAAAGGACAAGAAAAACAATGAAAGTCAATTCCTAAACACTGCAGATCTGCATGAATAATGCTATGTATCCTTGTTCCAACTTTACCTGCCATCTCAAAATAATTTGCGCTGGGCTCTTCCCCAATTTCTTTCCAAGTTCAACCAACTTAGGATCTTCCAACAGTTTGGGGTCAGTGGGTTTAGCCCATGGTCGATCAGGAGATCCCAATGGACTGTATGCAGTCACAGTTATGCCTTTACTTTTGCAGAATTCTATCAACCGGCTTTGATTCAAATAAGGATGACATTCAACCTATAACAAAGTCATATTATGCCACATAAATATCATCATCGCTATCAGTGTTTTCTTAAATCGTTGACCAAATTCTCTTTATGAAATCATGACAAACCTGGAGAACTGCAGGTGGGATTGAGCAATTTGCCACACAAACGGGTACGAGATCAGCCCGATGAAATGTGTTCCATAACTACATATTAAATGATTCACAAGTGAAAGTTACGCATAAAAAATGCACGTATTTTCTATCATCTATCCTCATCCCAGAGATCTTACAAAAAAATTAACAAGTAATTTAACACGATATAAAGTGAACTTGACGTCTGACCTTGCTTGTAATGAAGAGATCTTCTCGTTTCACTACTCCTTCCTTCAGCTTAGCTTGGATGGCATCTCCGACTTCGTGCTCGTTTTGGTACACGAGAGCACCGTCAATGTGGCGATATCCGACATCAATCGCATCTTTCACGGCTTGGGTTACCTCACCAGGCTTGGACTATTAAAGGCAACATAATAATAAATGTCAAATGACATGTTTGTCAACTCAGAGAAACGTTTGGTTATGCCAAGAAAATGATGCAATGCTAATAATAATATGAAGTTGTTATTATCACGTGTCTCGACACATTGGAATATCATCATACCACCGTTCCTTCCATTATACATACATGACAAATCTATCACTGACTTAACCTAATAATATTGTCCTGACTGACGCACTAACCTAATGAATTGCTGAAAGCCGAAATACTTGGTTTGACAATGAAACAGAGTTTTAGTGAATGCATTTTCATTTTATTGCTAACATAAAAATGCTCAAACCAATTTGACTGTCGGGTTGTCACAAAATCGTATCAACAGTTTTTACGGAGTACATGCTTGTTTATTAAGCAAGCACTTGAGAATGTTTGCTGTTGATCACTCTGATGGAGAGTGTCTAGATAACGGCAGAGGTGAATGTATTTAATTGAAACTGTAAATGCCACGAGGTATGAATCGTGACATTTGCAGTGGATTCCCATAAAAAATTTTCCATTATCCTAAAAATCTTTTATTGCCGGCTCAAGGCTTTAATATGATTACAACTGGGTCTGATCCATAAATAAAATGGAAAATAAAATAAAATGAAATACGGGTGCTATGGATTGTGGAGGAAAAAGTGCATCATATTATAGGAAATGACATTACTCGCAAACACCACGACATCCAATTACTGAGATAGAAATCGATGTTCTGATGAAGAGTAGTGTTTAATGCTTATCCTAACTAAACTAACAATAAAGTCTATGTCCATTTTATGGAAAATAGTTTTACCTTCCAAGTTCCCAATCCAAAAACTGGCATGGTACGCCCAGTCTTCAAAGTTGCATTTGGGATTTTTGTGGCCATGATTATATGTTCAACTGGTGTTTTCACTCAAATATATTATCCCGAGAAAGAATCGCTCTTAAAGAAGACACACAAACAAGTAATAATTATATGACACATAAAATGCAAATGTCTAAAAGTTATAAAAATGCCAACTAATCTTTCTTTCTTTCTTGTTTGCAAACAAAATTATAATTTCACATACCAACAAAACCGGAGAATTGGACAAGTGACCATGTGCAAGACGAAGGAATGTACTAGAGAACCAAGTAGCTCTGCAAGTGTACAAAATGTGAAGCCTCTGGTCACAGCTCTTTCCTTATATAAATAACTGGCTGTATGTGTATTCTACATCCAGAGATAGCGATTTGAGTTTTCAGAAAGATGCTTTGCATGAACAGAGCAGAAGATTGACAAAATAAGGTGAGACAGGATTGTTAATTTGTTAAAAAGCACATGCTGGAATGAACCATGAACCTGTTGAAGTGTTTCTCATTACATGATGTACAGACGTACAATGATCTGAACGTAATGCTTTTTCTGTTCAGCAGATAAGAATTGATTTCAACAAAGTCAAACGTTAGGAACAGCATCCCATCCCATCATGCACCAATGCACATACACCACAATACATACATGATGCTGCTATGTGCTATATTAATACTAGATGCGATGTACTTATTTATGTGCGTTAGTGTCATTTTCAGATAATATCGTGTGTGGGTTGTGGGTGGCTGGACAGTTGAAAGTGAGCAATACTGGACAGACACAAAATGAATCCTTTATGGTTGACTTTACTAGTTCATGTTCTCTCGCTTTTAAGTAATGATAATAATGATTATCCAGTTGGGATTCATTTCACGTTTCCTCCATGCATGAATATTCAAATGCTCAAATTGAAGAATGCCGCACGTCTACTATCCAGCGTATAATTTACGTTTTTTTTTATTTTGTACAGGCACCTCTAAATTTTCCAGTATATTTTTGGTCATTACATGTATAGCTTACAGCGCAAACGTTGATCTTGTAATTAGGCAGGTATATCGACTTATTTTTATGTATCTTCTGGCTTTCTGGCCAGTTGCCACATGCTTTGCCTGGTTTCGCATTTTTGGCATTTAGATATATGAAGGTCAAGGGATACAATAAAGGATGTCATACTGATTTTCGGTTAATGTATTTCCGTAACGGAATTGGCAGATACTTTGCAGTAGCAAAGCTTTCGTAATATCAATATCAATGTAGTTTGTATGAAGAGTTATTCAAAAGTCAAAGACAAGCGCAAGAATAATCAACATCCGTTAGCGATTATAACTAAATGAAAATCCATGAATGGATAAAATGCTTCTATGTGATGATAACAGATTAATAGATGTATGTCTTAAAATGTAACCAAAAATAATTTTTATCTTTACAATAGAAGTGCTTATTGTTTTCAGTGACTAACCGCCTGCTCGGCTTCTCGCTCGTATCAGTGGAAATGCATTTTAGTAGGCTTCCCTCAAGTACATAGGTAGAGATATTGAATAAATAAGCTTTCAGGAAAGAGGGACAATGTTTTAAACGTAGATCTTCACATAACAAACTCTGCGACAGTAAATAAGATGAGATCATAAAAATCATAAGCTTATACTTTGTTGCAAAGCGGTTCACTTTGTCATTCTTAATAAAACAACTACATAAAAATCTCTTTCTTTTGGTATTGCTGAATTCAGTACGAATACTTTATATGAAACATCACATGGAACATTATGCAATCATAAGTTTTCCCATGTTTGAGAAACCTTTGTATGAGTTATATTTCATACCATTTCATGGAAATCCTACAACTTGTATCGTCCTATTCAGTAGCTACATTGTATAATTTTACTAAATGGAAACATAAAACATATTACATATGTTCAAACATTGTTTCAGGTACATTGTTCAAGCGAAACCGATGAACAATTTATTTTCTTGTTTCCGAAAATGTACCTAAATGGACTGTCTTCAATGAACTCGTGCTGATCTTGCTACTTATAAAGACTGTTGCAAAATTCAGATCATTTTTAAGTTTATTCCAGAATACCTACTCAAACCCATATAAAACGTTAAGCCTATTCATGACTGTTTTTCGTTTACAACCATAAATTTTACTCGCTACTTCATTCTTTGCATTTCATTTCAGTTCAAAGTAATTTCATTCATGTCGGAATTTCCAACTGTCAAGGATAAAAATTTCACCAAGTGGCAAGCTTGTTTACTGTAAAGAGTCAATGCTTGTAAACATTACGCAATCACAATCACGCATTTTTCAAGATAGATTTGAAATAAAACATTTAAGACAATAGTTGCGTCTACAGCTATGTCAACGCTGGGTAGTCCTTTCTTGTGCTCTCTTAAGCTCGATAATAATTACTAAATGTTAAAAATCATAAACAAAATATGATTTTATGAACCATGTTTAAATTAGTGGAGATAAAAATCGTTGTTCTCAAATTATGTCAAGCAAAATGGTTAATATGATAAGATGTTATGGTAGCTTTGTCCACTAGTATGTATGCCTAATTAAGAAAAGAAAACGAAAATACTCCCCTCTCTTCTTGTACGCATCTGCTCTTTTTGTTACTTGTTACTTAAATGCCATATTTTGTACATGTAAGTTAAATGGAGGTTTCAATACATACGTCTTCACTCCTGTTAGTTGCAGAAAATGACAATACGTGTGTACACTATTTTTATTATTTATTATGCTTTGCAAAACCGTTCTTGTTGGGATTACAACTCTATCTGGAGAGGGCCTATCTCGATGTATCGCCATTACTTCTCAATTCATTTCTGCGCGTTCCTCAGGAGAAGTAACCACACAGGAGCTAGGATTACCTTCCTAAAGTATCCAGGTTTAAAATGTAAAATCGGGATTTTTTATTGTATCTAATTATAATAATAGTGGAAATTTATATAGCACAAATTACAATTGAGCTAAACAATTAAATAACGAAAACATAATTGAGATACATTTAAAATTATAATCGTGTGGACTAATGTCAAATATATTCTCACCTTACCTATGAAATACGACTTCTTTTGTACTTTTTTATTATAAAATTTTTATATGGATTTTGATTACTGATAGAAGTGCCATGTGTTGTTAATTGGGTCGAGTAGAACAATTATATAGTGACCCCTTTCAACAATATTCAGAAACTATGTTCATGATGAACTCATTCAAAATGTGTCACCGGTTAATTGTGTGCCCTTGTGCCAATGCGTGGCCACATAAACGGTTTTTATCAAAGAGTTTTTTGGTGCGGAAATCTTCTTGATATTAATTAATTAAGTTTAGGCCGGATAAAATATTCAAATCGCAATAATCGCATACGTTCCTAAGGAAGCAACAGGTAAAAAAATCTCACTTTGTAATTAAGCTTTTATTTTATTGGTTTTTTCGTAGGAGAGAAATAATGGTAAGTATATTTACTCTTGCTTCTGTCACTTTCGTCATATAAAGAAGAGATTTAATTCAATTATCTACAATTCTGATATTGTACATAAGCAGACAAATGTTTATGATATACCGTGGGAGTGTTTATGCAGGCTTTCCTATTCAGAAATTTATTACTAGCGAACGACTCATAATGACTGTGAACCTGAGGCCAATTGCACATTTCTTTGCCAAAGATGCCCTTTCTACGCATTGTAACTTCCGCATTCCGTCTTCTTCGCTGTTACATTTAATTTCATACATTAAAAATACCATTTCGTCCCGAGTTTACTTTTTTGTTTATCTTTGCTGGAGAGTTGTCCCGTCTTCAAATGTTCCAATGCAATATTTTAACGAGACCATTAAGGTTTTATAACATTCTGAAAGTAGCATCATGATAATCCTTGCATTGGTATGCATATATGTACGTATTTGTTCTTTACTTACCAACTACACACAATGTAACATGCTTTCAGTATTGGAAATATTTAAACATGCTATAAAACTGTATGGACAAATTCATTCACAGCACAAAAGTAGTGAAAAGTGTGTATACATATGAACTTGGCATATCAATTCTCAATTCTCAAAATGACATTTGAAACGATGTATGTCTCGCATTACCAAACGTAATAAAAACTTTAGAATTGTACAGCTTCACGTCGAAAGGTCGATGGAACCATAATAACAAAGTATGTAGGTAAATAATAATCAGACTACTCTATATCTAATACCTATGTGCTGAAATTGGAAATGAATAAACGTGTAGAGGACTATTTCTCCTGGTCACTCATTATGGAGCTGAATTAGAATTGCATTAATTTTTAATACATGGTAAATTTTAAACTCCACAAATTCCAAGATCGTGAAACCATCGCCATTAGCAAACACTTTCATGGCTCAAAATATTATGTATTGGCTTGGATGGTAACACGTCGTCCCTGTCTTGTACGTGTAATTTGATTTATTTCTATTTAATCGAACGGCTTTTATCAAAGTGAAAAAGAGCATAAGGGTACCGAAATCCCTTTTCAAGATAAAAGTCAAAATTTTGTCAATGTTTATCCATCACACATTTTTATGTACACAGTATAGATGCTTATATTAATTGAAACAAGGAATAATGAGTATATAATTTATATATGAAATATCATATCCTGGGCACAGGTAATATTTTGAGAGCAAACAAAAAACATTTTAAATAAATACGAGGTGTATTGTGAGGCATCATCATCATTACCACCATAAAGAATTAAGCCGATGCTAATGACGGTTTACTCCACCTCACCTAACTACAGCCGTGTCAGTCCAGTCCAAATATTCTCTAATTATCATAAGTCCGTATTAGTAACTCGTGGACCTGATCAAATTCTCTTCATTGTTTACTTTAGTAACAATTGCATGTTAAAGTAAAAATGTATATATTTGATATGATTTTAAAAGCCAGTTGTGCATATTCCTTCATTCACCCTATTTATTTTGTGATGATAACATGATTTCTGACCATTTCAATGGCGGACAAATAGATTGGTATTACGTTTTTACAAGTATATATGTATGTATGTGCGCTAATTAATATCAACGTGTTTATAAATTTATTTGGACATTTTACATTTGGCTGGACAAACATACATACATACATGCTAATGTGTGTTTATGAATTTAAAACTGGACAGTAGGCATTTTGAATTAGAGATAATAACGACGATGAAAAAACTCCGAAAATCCCAATCAATGCAGAATGCATGCATCATCTTCGTTCATTCATAACGATAACAAGTCATTACATATATGCTACATATCATGTGTCACCATGATAGGAAACAAATACTAATATGCTGGCTGGAACGTTACTTTACTTATAATATACACGCGATCATTAACATGGAATATTTTACATTGTGTAAACATTTTTTATACTACATCATCATCACCATGGTCAGTCTTATCAGTCCCTATTTTCATAATGAGCATGTTTGAGCAGCCTCCACACAACAAAACCTTCTGTCTGTGGAAGATGCTCCAAATATCACATCCTCAACAGTCCACAGTTGTCAATTTTCAGTTTCTTCATGGAAGCATTACTAATACACAAAATTATACAATTAATCATAAAGCTCATTCTACCACGTAACCCATTTATTCTTGCATTGGTGTAGTGACATTAAACACCATGGATGTGACGAAAACAAAAAGGCTTTCACTCAAATTACAGTTTTTATTATTAAATAAAATGTCCAAACTCGACTGAAACGACAGGTTTGTATGTTACTTGTCTAATTATAACTCTACTGAAAGCATTATCCGAATCCTGACTATTTCAAGGGAATTGTGCAACCAAGTTGGTTTAGTTAGGTAATTTTCACTTTGTATTGAAGTGAACGTACTTTGTAGTAATCAAGTTTCTAGCGCAACAAAAATTGCTTTGTTGTAAGTTTTAATGCATCTGAAAAAGTTAACCTGCCAAGAAATGCAAACAATCCTGGTTGCCATATCTGCATACGGGTAAGGTTGTGATAATGTGCAATCTTTAAAAACTTTTGCTTTCAATGCAAATCTGAACCGGTTATTTAGACAAATATAGAGAAATGCTTTCATAATACTTGACTACATCATCCAGTGCATGTCTTTTCAGCTATTTTTTAAGCGTTTATCATCTTATGGCAAATCTGTTCTCAAGTTTTGTAAATATTCTCTCGTGTATTGTTTACCTAATTTTCGAGAGAATGTGTGTGTTTCGTGCAAAAAGGCATGATTCTCTCTACATCCCAGATAATATTATGATAAATTTATAAAAGACGAAGGACAAACTTTGTTTTAGTGAAAGGACAAAAACTTTAAAGTGATTTTTAGCGCAACGCTAATAAAAAGGCATGCAGATTTCAAGCAAAATTGCAAGACCTTAGGATTCAAGTGCGCTCTTTCCATTTGTCAGCATTTATTTTCTAGATGAGATGAGAAAGAGTAGACACGGAATGAATGAAAAAGAGGTTTGGTTGAGTGTGTGTGGTACGAAATCCGAAAGGAAAAGCTTAAACAAGCATGAAAGGAAGAGTATGCGGAATTCTACTCGAGACTGGAAGCAGTCAGCAAAATTTTAAGCAACAAAAAAGTTTTGCCTTTCCGTACTAATGAAACTGCTTTTCACGAGCTACTTACGTACAAAAAGGATTCTACACTTTAGACACAAAGTTGTAGTAGTAATAGTAGTAGTATTACTGCTGCACAACAAAACTCGGTTTTGATGGTTTTGTAGTAGGTAGCCAGGATATTATAATGTGTTCATTTACGTTTCCTTGATAGAAACATGTTTTATAAATTAATATATTTGTCCGTGTGTCTGTCACCAGTCACTCTTTCAACCTATTAATTATGCTAAAAATTTGTCATATGAAATGCCTTTAGAAGTCTACATTCTAATATTCCCTTCCAACCAAATCCTTAGCACTGATTTTCTACATAAAAGCATTTCCCACGATGAAGAGATTTCATTTGGACACCTTTGCGGTGGGCTTTGATCATTCTGTAAAAGCATAACCTAGTAGCTGACCACGTTTCATTAATTTCATTATTTCTGGACAGTGCGCAACAGAATACCCTCTAGGGTTATTTTTCCAGCTACGTCTTACCATGCCTTTTAGAAATGGAGAATATTTGTGTTTACTATTTTCTTCAAGTGGCAATAGTAGTATAGAAGCTGCATGTAAGGAGTAGTAGTAGTAGTGGTGGTAATAGTGGGACTCGTTCCTTTTATTGTAGTAGTAGTGGTGGTAATAGTGGTGACCGTGACTTGGCTAGCCACCATCGTCGTAGTAGTTTTATCCTGCGTCTTCTAGTTTCTCCACTCCACCACCAAAACCAAGGAGTATTTTTTAGAAGTGTCATAGGAGAGAAACATGTATGCTAGATGTTCTATATATCTTTTATATGAATGTTTTTGTATCCATAGGGATATAGAGATACAAAGTAATATATTGCGATAGGGTTTTTCGTGTACTTTTCCGCTTTTATGTAAGTACGTATCAACGTGCTTTTTAGGTGGATGAGAGTGTATGCACCAAGTCATATGTTACGGACTTACATTGAAATTCTTACAAAAACTAGCGAGATCCAAGTAAAAGTGGTACTTTTTAGAATACTACGACAATTTATTTACTACTACACACGGCAAGCTGAAGAGGTGCAATTTTTTCTCTGGCGAATGTTGTGC
Organism: Coecobrya sp. COE2; assembly: GCA_027743765.1. Classification (NCBI taxonomy): domain Eukaryota; kingdom Metazoa; phylum Arthropoda; class Collembola; order Entomobryomorpha; family Entomobryidae; genus Coecobrya; species Coecobrya sp. COE2. The sequence goes on along the minus strand of JAHZMV010003098.1, from coordinate 3,221 downwards.
ATTATGTTTTGCTAATACATTTTTGGTAGGACACACGGTGAGTACATATATACTCTCGTACCATGTTATTAGGGTCCTTTATTTCCCTAAAAAAATAGATGTACTATGTCTTGGCAGGTATGGCAGGGTGCAGTATTTGTATAAAAGGAACGAGTCCCACAATTATGAAGCCAGGGAAAGTTCACCTGAGCCTCAAGCTTGCCAGTGAAGGTTAAACAGGAATAAAAAGGATTTTCAGTCTCCGCTCAAAAACATAATCATTCGCAACGCTGCTGCCAGCAGGCTGCCACTCTCTCTATTCCTCTTGCTCCCGATTCATAATAAGAATTCTAATATATTATGCAAGAGAACAAACATTCAATTACATTTTGTAAGAAAAACAAAGTAAGGCATATACACAAGTATATATACTCACACAAGCAATATAAGATGGGAATAATAATCAAGGTGTAGAGGGAGAAGCTCTCTGGCAAAAGACAAAAATTCTTTTAATCTGTCCACAAGCGAGAGAAAGGAAGGCGAGAAGAGCGCACGGCAGCGACAAAAAGTTAAATGGTGCGTGGTGTCGTATTAACAGCAAAACTGATTGAAACACAGTGATTGCAGCAGTAGATGCAGTTGTTGAAGAGTGTGAAGGTCGTCTCGAGACATGATTGTTGTTGAGTAAGGATCCAACTTTTACAACACCACTCTACTCATGATTCTACACCGTCACCACTGCTACTTGTGCTTCTCCTCGCAAGTATAGACAAAATACCGATAAGCAACGTCTCTCTGTATTTATTATGGCTAACGATATTCATTACAAAATAAAATATATCATTAACTTAGTAAAAATATGTAAGCAATAAACGTTACTACTACTCATTAATATCACTCGTGCGTAAAAAGATATGTGGTGCGCAAGATACAGGATACAATACGGAGAATAAAGAAATAAGCCGCATTATAACTATGTGGGCACTTAACAGTAGTAGAACGTTACAAGTCACGTACTGTTTTACAGGACCTTTTTGCTAAAAACTGTTTTTATGCAAATTGGACTACATCTTTTAGTCAAAATTGGACATGCCATAAATAACGTTGTCCTTTTTTCCTTGAAATAGTCAGCAACATTCCCTGTATTCCTTGTTTAAGCAGAGAGATTAACAATCTCTTGTTAAATTTAAAGCATCATTCTTGTCACATCATTGTCAACAGAGAACGTTCTCAAATGACTATACCGGCCGAAATATAACGGAGCATTTAAATTGTTTCCAACAGTCAGTGATTGTTATCGCTAGTGTGTGCGCCGGAAAAATAAAACAGATTTGTTTTGTGTGTGTGGAGTGATCATTAAAATGGTTTGTGAATATTATGGGGTTACTTAATACAATTAACAAGCCAGGAGTCTGCTTCACTGTTTATGCGACTTTGCGATGTTAACCACCTCGGCAGGAGAGCTCCAGAAGGGTAACGTGCTTAAAAAGGAATATTCAGATCTCATTAATTCCCGGAATGATGCCGGCCGATCGATGCACACACACTTAAGTTCAATTCTTATGCGAGTCAGTGATCTATTATAATATATTTATTAAACTATTACACCTTTCGTTCCACTTATTTATTTATGAATGAATATCAAACGCTAATCCTATGAACAAAACTTGTTTTGCAAATGAAGCGTGTCACAAACAGAGTGATAGTTTGAAGAAAACTGAGTTAATTGTTGCTTTCATACCAAGAATGTTTTAACATGCCATGTTGCTACGGTGGCGTTATTGGAGTTGACAGTGAACAATGACGGGATTGCAGTGCTGTCATGGTAAATAGGCAACGCAGTTTTAAGTGTTGTTGTCGTTTGCATGGACAAAAAACCTACTAAAGTATTATGTTAATGTTTACCGAGTAAATAGCAACGCTTCTCGCTAAAATGAGTGGAGACGGAAAACTTTGTAAGCACAACGGCAGTGCTGTCTCATACAAAAAGTTAAAAGGTCCAGCACGAAAATGCACACCTTCTAATCATATTTTATGAAATGGAATGTATAAATCTGTAAAGCGATAACATACAAAAAATGAATGAAAAATTAGTACAAATTTAAATAATGTTTAATAATATATAATACTATTATCATTATGAACGTTTCTTTTTTGCTATACTTTGTCCTTCATCCGTGGGCGAATTTTTAAGGTAGGCAAAAAAACTGTGGACTAACAAGTCATAGTAAAAGCGTGATATTATTATGTACATTGATATAGTTTGTTAACTTGTTCCATTTCACAAGCCAACATGGGACAATCTTTATTAAACCCTTATCAAAAGAAAAGGAAACACTTTTTTTAACGAGAGAAAGATTTAAGTAAAATGGTGTGTATGCATGTTCAATGAACCAGACAACAACCTGTCTGATGATGATCCTGTAATTTACTTACGTAGTGAATACTAATGAAACCAGTTAGTCGGATTATTGGCAATTATACTTATATTATTTTGCAAGTTAAAAAGACTGTTGCAGTTTGCAGTTTTTTACTTTCATTATCTCTTTATGTAATATGAGATATATTTTTTTGTATATATATACACATTATATGATTTTGTCTTAATTATCACCAACACCACCACTCTATTTGCCAATCATATTTATTATTCATTCATAACACTCATGCAACTCTCCTGCGAAGAAGCGTGAGTGTCTTTCATTTTGTGTGCGGTTAATTCTCCTGACTCGTCTCCAGTTTTAAAACAATCTCCAGAAAGAGACAAAAATGTAAAAAAGACTTTTTCTTCTGGACGAAAAAAAATATAAACGGAGTGTGCAAAATAAAATTAATAAACATCCATAATCTATATAATAAAAACTTTGTATTGTGTACATAAATGAATGATGGGTCAAACATTTCTTCCGCATTGTCCTCCGTTTGATCCCTTCCTTGACCTGATCAGCAGTACAGTGAACTACCTCACCTCAACCCTTGGACACGTCGCAAGTCACCCTTCTGCACCGGAAACCCAATTTTCGAGCATTTCTGCCTCCAGTAGTACAAGTAGTCATAATAGCGATAGTAAAAAGAGCAAAGACCGACCTTGCAGTAGTAGTGACCATGATGACGATGTGCTTTGTTCTGTCGCCGACAACATCTCACAAGAACATCAACTACATTCATTCTCATTGTTTTCCAATATTAACAAATGTGGTAACCACAATGGAGTCACAATTGCCATTAAAAATAGCCATGTA
>JAHZMV010003097.1:0-25755 GCA_027743765.1 Coecobrya sp. COE2 | reverse complement strand
TAATAAAAGGCTGGCTTACGTCCATACTAAAGTATGTATAATACATAGGTATACACGCATTTATCATAAGCATGCAAAGATTGAAGTTAGATATTTGAGGAATTTTAATTAAATTATGTTTAAATAATACTATAAAAGGCAAAATAAGACTGAACAGTGTGTTTGCCGACCATTAACACATCCACACTACCCCTGTAATCAGCAAATATTATCATATATATCTCCGTAACGCGCTTACCATTCTTGCTCATATTTTGCAATTTTTTTAGTTTTTTGATGTTCTAAATATGTGCCAAATTTGAAGACAATCGGTGAGTGACCACCGAATAACTCTACTGTTAGGACTGAGAGAGAGAGCTGATATTTATGTACATTATTGTTACAGGTTAGGTGAGTATAACAAAGTTCTTTTTAAAAACCCTGACTTTTCACCTTTCAATACTTTCACACTTTGCTACTTTATATTTGAATAGCAATTACATACTTTTTTCCTACATACTCCACTAACAACGTAGATCACAGAAATTCAGAATATTATACAATTCAGTTAGCCTGTTATACACAAATGATTTTCATGATGAATTGGAACAATCTTACAAAGAGAAAGTTTTGAAAGAAAAATGCCACTTTTTATAACAAAAAGCGAATGGTATAAATGAATATTACGAGGGAATCAAATATAAGGATGTAAAAAGGGTTAACCAGTAAGGATGAGTAACAACAATCTCTTTTTAAATAAAAAGTAGAGCATGCCAGAATTCTGTCGAATGAGAAATTCCTATTATATTGTATTTTCTATTTCTACTGCTGGAAAAAAAATTTACCCATTATTGAATTACCATATCCATGAGAAAAGAAGATGGCGTGTTGTTAAAAAATACACCGGCCAAGCGCTATGCAAATGCTTACGTAAACTTTTATGGCTTTCTTTCTTCCCATCCTGAGGTTATATACAAGTGGAGGCCTTAATTTTACATAGGAAACGGAATATTCTTTAATAAAATAGAATCTTATTCATTTTATGCGTGGCGTAGTATATGAGAAGTAGTGGGGTGTAATGTATTCACAATAAATTCTGTATACCACGAAGCGGTTTACGACATGGAGAAAATGAATTATATTGTGTTATGCCATGTGGACATTTTTTATTGAAGAAAAACTCGCTTTTCGCTGAGTAAGTAAATCCCATTCGTTGAGGTATCTTCTTTCTGGCATGCATTATAGTTTCTGGCTTACTTAGTTACAAATGATCTTTGTGTGTATTCGGAAGCAAGTTTAAGAATAGATATGAATGTTTACAAAGAAAGCAAACAGCTCCAACATTGGGATGTGTTGGGAGATCAGAGATAGGCTCACCACGTCTTTAAATGTATTCCACACAATGGGATAGTTTATGAGTCTATCGCGTATGCTTTTAAGCTATAAATTGTAGGTATAGAATTTCATACAGAAAAGGTTTATTATTATTATTTTTTATATTGGCTTGCATAAGTTGGAGGATAAAAATTGTGCAATTCAAGTAGGTACTCATACACGTACCTGTTTGAGGTAGGGAAACTCTAGACAGCTCTCAGTCAGCCATGTTTTGACTAAATTTGATGATGGGAGTCTCTCAAAACAGAGAAATGTTTTATATATAGAGCAACCACACAAATGAACTTTCATACATAAATTTATGTAAGCGTGGAATATGATAGAGCATACAATTTGTGTAAATCGTGAGATGAGAATGCGGCTTTTAGTACACACTCCCGCAAAAGTAATAAAAGGACGGGAGTAAGGTAACTAAAAAAGCGAATACCTTGGCGTGAGAAGAACAGAGAAACTTATTTAAATCCCAAACCCACTATCATCATCTTAAGAAGTTTTTATCTTTATCCAATTTGCATATAATGACACGAGAAAGTTGTATGTTTTTTCTTCTAACTGTGTATTTGGAATGACAGAGACACAAATATACTCTTTCCTTCAAAAACATCTCAAAGCCATTAAAATTATTATATAACTTTATCTATGTCATTTCTCTATTTCACTCATCGCAGAACTTGAGGAAGGCGAAGAGGAAGAAGATGATGGTTCTCACAACCATCCGGACTTGGATGATGACGACAATGATGCCATTTTAGAGGAGGACGAGGATGAAGCCGATGGGAGTGGTAATGAAAGTGGGTCTGAGTGCTCTGAATATGACAAACATGGGAAAACATTGGGAGAGCCAAAGTTTATCTGTCAAGAATGCCAACAAAATGCTGTTCAGAATCAAAAGGACAATCTTATGACTAAATGGCTGAAAAACAACTTTGACCCTAGGTATTTTATGTCTTTGTGTAATCTACTCTTTAAACTTTTTCTTTGATAACGAATATACCAAGAAGTAAAGAAAAACCGTTTCCTTTACTTAAGCACAGTCAAGCGTTCTTAATGTGGTTTAGTTCGAGTACTTAAACATATTTGCACAAATAAAATAAAATGATAAAAAATCAGGGTGTATAGATTAGATAATATTTGAATCATTGGTGATAACTAATAATTTATTAATGTTTGTTTTTCTACTCTCTGAAAAGTATAAAACTAGAGAAGGGAATGTGGACCAGTAAGAGGTTAACCTGTTTGGAATGTCATTCAAAGTAAACGCAGGTGGCGTTTCTCACAAAACTTTATTCTCCTTTCGTCTTCTTAATTCAAATAAAAAGTTTTTCAATAAAATCTGTCGAGTGACGAAAACACTTTATCATTCATGGCTAATTTGGCTCACTTTCTTGATAGACTGGTGCAAGTTATTTATAAAGCGCTCTATCTAGACATTCTATTATTAATGTGATGTAATTTTGTAGTTGTACAATATAACTTTTCGCCTTTCTCTCTTTCTCTTGTGCTGCTATATATAGACGAGACGCATTGCCGGATATTGTATGTCGCCGGACGGTTCTAACTTACATAATGACTCAAAAGCAGCCTTTCATTTTGAATGCAAAAAAGATATCCTTCATCTCCAGTTCAGACCCAGAAAGAAAAGAGCACCAAGTGATTCATGTGGAGTTTGATTATCTTCCTTCGCCAGACTGTGAACCTCATCCTCCGGGAGGAAGATCTCGTGCTGCGAGTCGTGCTTCCAGTTAGTGCAAAACAATATCTATACCTCATGCTTGATAGCTTACTGAATACAATATGTTTGTTCGTTGTTGTAGTAGTAATGAACGTAGTAGTAAACGTACCTTACCCTTATCTGTAAACTTTACCTCATTTCCAGCAAACTACATTCGACGCGATACATCAATAGTACTACAACTAATAAATACAATAAATTTTCCATGTTAAAAGCCAGCATCAGCAGCAGCATGTTACACGATGATTTGCCGCGAATCAATTTATATTACTTTCCTTGATTTATGTACAATCTGAAGTATAAAGACAGTGAGTATAGAAAATATATATTGTTCGTATTTATTTAGTTTTCCCATTTCCGTTTTTAGTAGCTAACTTTCCCGAAAGCAAAGTGAAATTGTATTTAGCTTTCCGCAATGTTTTCTTATCATTTGTCTTCATCTCGAGCGACGACGCTAAAAAGCTGTACGTACTCAACTCAAGTACATGGTATAAACTGTACATGTAACATTTTACTTGTTGTAGTCGCCTTCAAACGAATTGTACCCTGCGCTATGAAATAGTATAACAAGAAGAGTTCCGACTTTTCGTTTGAGTCAAGTTATAACAGCAGATAGTGAATATTGCAAAGCTAGTCACAATTAAGGGTATTATTTTGTAGAAAAAGGAAAAATATATATGCCATGAGCGTGTCTACTATTCTATTCAACACATTTGCATTCAAGCACGCGTCTTTTCCCTGTGGGTTTCAAGAGAAACAAAATACATATCATAACCTCCATTTTCTCTCCTAACCCTTTGTACCTCTTTCATATGACTATCATGACATATTTTATTTAGAAACTCCAGATGAAATGCCAACATCAGAGAAGAACTTTGATGCAGAGTCCTACTACGAGAAACCCAATCTGATTGGATATTTTGCCGGGAAATTATGCTGTCGAGTGCCGACCATTCCTGCTGAAAATAGGTCTATTCGAATTCTCCTAAGTGCCATTGTTGATGGGCTATGGAACAAGAAGAATGATCCTGAGCTCTACCGAACGACTGACCTTGCAGAAGTGAAGAGCACAATGGATACGACCGTTGTGTCGGATCCTGCCAAAGGAGGCAGCCCTCATTTCTTCAAACAGTACGTTAATCCTTGTTTGATAATAGTAATTATAACTACACTATTAACTTTTAGTGTGCTTTCACTACTTTCACTTTTCATTCAGTCTCTGCACGTTCTCGTTCTCTGAAATGATTGGAAGTAGGCAAGATTTTATAATAGCTATTTTATTAGCTCGATCTTTATGTACATAATTTAATTGTTTCTGTTTGCCTTGTTAGAAAGTAGTCAGTAATCTAGTTTCTGTGATGCTGTACCCAAATCAATATAGGATATATATAAGGTTTTTGCAATATGCTCACTTGTGTGAAAATCTCTGACTTGTATTGAAATCTTAAATGCATTTTTAGAGTCAGGATGGCACATGCTTGGGCCCAATGTCACCTAGTTGGAATTTCGAGAATGATGGTTGGAGTACATACATTAGTTCCTGGTAATTTTACTGAAGATGAGGACGAACCAGCATACGGCCTAACCAGCAAACCACGTAGGATACTTCAAGAACTCTGGCTTTATGATGTGGAGAAGATGCCGACTGCAGTGAAAATATCCGGAGAGGAGGATGGATTTCGGGTAGTTAACCTTAATGACTTTTCGATTATAGCTTATACAACGTTTATGAGAGAGGAAACTGTTTGTTAGTGAAGCACAGCGTATCTTTGAGCAATATCGCTAACAAGCAACACATACAAATGTGATGAGAGATGATAAGATTGAAAATTAAGCTTTTGCTCAGGGCTAACAACAACTGCTGCTGCTGCATTCTGCAGAAAAAAAGCTTTTATATTAGAAATCATAATAAGTCTTTTCATGTATTGTCGAGTGTCTGTCCGACCGTTTGTCTTCACAATCTGCGATGGCATTGGGACAGCGTAGTAGTAGCACTCATTATAAAGGAAATATCGATCACAGAGACAGAAGAAGTAACTTTCACATGAAGAAATTTCGTTCAACAGATCGTGCTAAAAGTTTTGTGTTGGCCTCAGAAGGGACTCAATATGGCACGTTGTCACTTGTTTTCTGAACCAAAGATACATAATATGTGCCTATTTTGCCGCATCTTGGTGGTTTTCCAGGTGGATTTGTATGTCAATAATGTTCAATGGAGATGGTTTGATGGGTTGCTAGATTATATTAGGGTTAAGCTTTGGTGTTCCAGTTTTGTACAAGTTTATTTGAACATAAGGCATTTCTACATGGTTGTTTTATCTACGACTGATACCCGCGTTTCATTCTTATGTAATGTAACTGTTTGTTCCAGGCCTGGTCTCCAAATGAACTGAAATGGAAGCTGTACACGGCTCTTCAGCAGATTCGAGTACATGTACGAAATTCTGATGAGGGAATCACTCACAGATTTCTTCATTACTTCAACGAAGAATTCTTGGTCCCGATGACCTTAGAGGAGCTTCAGCAGGAATGGAAAGCGATACATGAAGCAAATAGGACACTGGTGTTTCGAAACGTTCACATTCCCCAGACATCACCCGATGTTATAGAGCTTTCATTGGAAGAAGTAGAACAAGAACACGCTGAGAAGCAGGTGGATCTCATTATTAACTCATTCCTTGGCCTTGGTATTCCTATCGAAACATTGAAAGTAGCTCGTGCTCATGGGCGTAAAGAGTTGGAAGTCATCTTCCCTTACGAGTCTCTTGCAAGACGAGTTTACAGCACGTTTCGCCTTTTCCTTTACCGAAATCGGTTCCTACCTCAGGTAAATTACTGCATATACTTATCTTGGATCTGTTTAATAGTCGCATTCAATACAAAAAAAACTAACGATTGAATTGCAACCATTTAGCTTCATATACTGAATATTATAGTCTAATCCACTGTATTCATAGCAAATGCAGAATATGTACTTACATTTATGTATGTATACTAAATTCCTCAGGGCTTCGAGAGAATTCGAGTTGACATTAAAAGGACAAAAAGACTGGAATTGGAAAGGATGAGAAGACGAGGAGCGCATAATTTTTATAGCTACATTCCCCCAACCGCTCCCACTTACAACGTCTCAACCGTTCGTGATGAGAGATACTGCCATCATCAGTGTCAGTACGGACAAAATTACCCCTACCAAAGAAGTGCTCAACCAAGCCCGTTCCCTCCACCAGGTACCTCCCACTCCCACCCACGATCAGCGACAACTGGAAGACATCACCACCACCATCATCACCATCATGGACGACAACTTGGTCCAGTCACATCGGCAGGTCCTTCAGGGATTTATGGGCGTAGTGGACCGAGACGCACAGAAGATGAAGACCCATGGAGGCTCACGCGAACTATGTGGCGATGATAGTTTTTTAACATGTCAATAATTCCCTAATAAAATTACTGCAACATACTCTACACATCTTTGATGAATGTACGCAACTCTATTTGTATGCCACGTTTATTCAAATCTGCCGACATCCTACTCTTCTCCACTAACCAAAAAAGCACTCAAGAAAAGAAGATATGAACTGCAAAACTCACGCAATATTATAATGTACTTTTAAATAATATAAAATTATATTGTACTTACAAATATTAGATGTAACAAAAAATAAGTGTAAATATCTGACCGAAGGGTAAATTATAACTTCAGAAAATAATTTCCTTATATACAAAAGTGATCAAACGAAAAGCGACCTACGTGAAGAAAAAAGAAAGATTAATTGCATGCAAGCACCGAATAATTTAAATAAACATTTAACAACTCGCATAATTGATGATGGTATATCTACAAATTCAAAAAAGCTAGTATTATGTTACTTGATTTGATTTACCCTGTAACATTGTGATTAAAACCTTTACGTTTAGCGTTTAAAGATAATCCTAGAGGGTTTACTTTCTTAAAGTTTTCCTGTAATATATCTATGTGAATATGTTAATCTTATATACTAAATATTAGTAAATTTCTTTATAGAGCTTGCATGAATAACATAAACCTTTATACAGAACTTGTCAATGGGATTAATTAATGATTTTCACATTCCCTGGTTGAAATCGTCGTTATTAGTGTACGTTGCATGAAACCCTTTAAGTTATGTACATTATATTCACTAACAATGTTAAATTGGTGCTGTGAAAGCTAAAATGTAAGTATATTATGTACTTTTAGCTCTGTTGTGGACAAATGGCGATATTGTAACTGTAACCGTAATAAAATGTATGCATAGATAAGTCAGGATTCAGAATAGTGTGTACATTTTTGTGTAAGTAAAGTCGGACTATCACAAATGCTGCTCAAAGAAACAAAAATGTTGTTAAAAAACTTTACACCTTACTGCTGTAATATGAAATACTACGTACTACAGTGATTAATGTTATTACATTTACAAAATAATCATCCTTCAACACATTCAACTAAGTTTAGGATTATAGCATAAAATATATAATATTTACATACATATTTATTATTTTAACAAGCATTTGAACACTTGTAATGAAGACATTTAAAAAAAATATTTATAGTGCACGGAACGTACATAATATAGAGATATAAAAATAATTTAAGAAAATGAAACATCATACTGTCCTGCAATTATTAATAACATCTGGTTGAATTTATTTAACAGAAAATACTCATTCAGTGTACTATATTTAAGGTCAATGACAACAACCGTAGAATCCAGTGTGTAATATTGTAATTTTGAAGTTGAATTTCTGATGACACCTAGTTTACTTGAGAAAAATTTGTTATCTTGAAAGGTGAATTATAGCCATATATTTATCAAAATGTTTGCTTTTCTCATGCCCACAGTTGTCTCCGTAATATAAACCAAAACCATTATAGAAACGAATTATGATGATGATAACATACAAGCATGCCCTCGAAACGATACCTTTAACTGTATTTGTTCAAAGACTCTGTTTATACATTAAAATTAAGAAGTTTCAATCAAATTGTTCAGTTTTGCTTTTATTTACGTAGAAATTCATTTCATGCAACAGTGCGGATAGTGTTACCCGTCAAAAAGTATTTTCTTAGATTTTTAAAAACCAACCGTGTACAAAAATATTTACTTTGATGAAAGCTACAGGGACACGCCAACGATTTTTGGTGTCGCTAAGCTAGGTTTTCGGAGCCTTTGTATCTGAAAAATGAAGTTTTGCGCAAATGCTATTTTCATACTTCGTCATAATTCATAACATGCCACTATTGCCACTATCACTTGGCACAGGAAACAACTAAACTGTCAGGAAATCAGTGCATTCTTCTTCCATGATCTAAAATAAGGATGCAGCTGCAAAAATCCTCATGTATTCAAGAAAAGTAATTATGCTGAAATGGCATAATTCCTATTATCCGAATATCAGAATATATATAACGTGGATTTGACGGAAAAGGTTTGGCAACGGAAATGAAACCGTCTGAAAATTTGAGAAGTATTCATTTCATTTTGTAAAGCATAATGCGTACCTCACATTATAATATACTTAATGCAACACAACTAATACTAAGCCCGAATTTTTGTCGGTTCATTGGAAGTTGGAGTGGAAAGCATAAAAAAACTGTGCTGATGATTGACAGCACTTGTAATGGAAAAATGAAATAAAATGGATATCCTAGTCTACATTTATCATTGGAAAGCAAGCCAAGTGAAGTAATTTTTTACGTGTACATACATACCTTTTGTGTATAAGTGTGAACAGTTCTTACATACAGTATTGTAAAGTAAATTTCCGGAATCACACAGAATTTACTTTAGAGTGGGAAGGGGTTGTGTTGTAGAATTGTTATTTGTAAATTTCGAATTCTTGTTAATGTTGAATTGCACGATTTCAAATGATGTAGAAGAAGCGTCCAGAAAGCAAAGCAGTGTACAATGTTCAATTTACTGAAACGTTACTTTTCATTCCTAGTTGTGCTAATGTTGTTCATTAAAGTAATTAACAGAAGTAGCAGATTGTGAATCACAGAATAACGGAATATAACCGAAAATATAGTTATGGGGCGACCAACGATGAGTCTTAATGTAGACGAGTTAACTACATGTAGCGTGAATTTTAGGTCAGCTTTAGATTAGGCCAGCTCAAGTCTCGCCAACTATGAAGAAATAGTCCTAGGATATAGTTCATGGGTACCGACATAGCCTACTAAAGATAACGGCTGCGGTGGCGATTATAGTAACTACGCTTTTAGTGTGCGAGGTGTCTGCCAATCAGCTGTCCTGCCCCGCATAGCGGCTGAACCTGGTACTATATTTCCTTTGTTTGCGTGTGTGTGGTGCTGCCGCCAGTTCAATACATGGAAAGGATATCCCAAATGTTAGGCCCATTCCTTTAGTAGGCTATGGTACCGATTACTGATGGCGAGATGTTTCGAAGACGGGTTTGAGTCAGCCTACTATAATACTTTGTTATATTGACACTGACAACTCCCTAATAAGTTTCCTTCATTAAACTTTTCAATCATTGAAAGAATTCAAATTATCTTGAAATTTGCAGTTATCTTTTTCTCTCATTCGAATGAAATATTACATGATTTAAAAAAGCAAGGATTTTATTATTTTTATTTTATTTTACGTTATTTTATTCCAGCTTACAATGTATAAGTAGTTTATGGGTGGATATATAGATAAATATAATATTTCATATTAATGACAATGTTTAATTTCAGAAATAATTGTTCCATATTTAGTTCACGGGTTTGGCACCTAACCCAATATTTAAAAAAATCATTATGCATTTTCAAGAAACAAGCTCAAGCGTTCATGCATGTTGCTGCTGCGGTGTCGAGTTACAAAACTCCTTTTGTGGTTATGCATGTTTACCTACATTATCGACTATTGCATCTCTTTTGTACGGTATTTTTTTTGTTCAAGATACATTAATCATTTTTGTTCAATACTGACTGCACAAACTTTCTAGATGGGCTTATTGTACGAATGTGTTAACGGAATCTCATTTTGAAAGTGCGAACTAAATTTAGCTGACGAACCTGGTTTTTGCTGATTTCTCCCTATATTCTTCTTTTGTCAAAATGGAATATGGTGTAATGAATAATGATGTTTCCAAAATAAATGCCAGTGGCATACTCACAAAAAAGAGTGTGCAATATGTGACTGTTATGCTGATGATAAAGTCACGTCAGAACATTCATGTCATACAGAGCAACACCGTCAGGTACTCGAGGAGAAAAAATGGGAAACGATGACTGATGAGCAGCTCGCTGATGGCAAGCGTCTGAGTCATTACCAATGTGGAGAAAAGTAAACCCGGCCAAAATTTCAGTTTAGTTGGAGTTGAGTGGTCTCTAGTGATCGTCACCCATTAGAGGCAGCAGCTTCCAACGAACACTCGTGGTCATTTACATCTAACTCATTCAGCAATGGTATTTTTATACAATAATAATACATTATTCTCCACTCAAATCCATTTCATTTTTTATAATTTCATACTTTTTATATAACCTTAATTAATGAAATCCAATATAAATTCTAGGCTAGTGATCTTAGCGCCAGGGATATTGAGAGTAAGGAAAAATATTATTTGCACATAAAATGTTTATTCCATTATCAACAAAATTGGTGGCAGTAAACAGTGAATTTGCAAATTCTAGGGGCGAAGTTCGTTTTCTCAATATACGACTTTGAAGGGAACGGTACCGTAGATGCTGCCGACTTAGGATCCTGCCTGCGAGCCCTGAACCTCGTTCCAACAGAAAAACTTGTAGAAAAACTCGGTGGACAAAAGAAAAAAGGTTAGTGTTTTCCTGCAGGGAATTTGTATAACCAATAAACATCAAAGGGTATAGTGCATAGTGATATAATCAGGAATAGTATGCCATTGCGTGCTAAAGTTGCTTCCTAAATTCACAAATATCACCCATTGAAATCAAACCCTTATTACCAAAAGTTTATGCGATACATTGTCGTGCTACCAAACAAACACTTGAATTTTACAACGATCAAAATGCGAGTCAATTTAAATGCAAAAATCCTTCTTTCATCTTACCCCATACCCCAGCATGCAACGTGGTCATATCCTTGGAAAGGCCTTGAAATTGAAAAGCCTTTTCCAAAATCACCCCACTAACAAAATACAGTTGTTATAATAAAAAGTGATTTCTGAATTACTGAATGGTATCACCACGTTTACTTGCAGGACAGAAGAAGTTAAAGGTTGATGAGTTTTTGCCACTCTACTCGCAATGCAAAAAGGACAAGGATGTTGGAAACATTGAGGATTTCACAGAGGTTCTGAAACTTTATGACAAAAATGAGAACGGCCAGATGTACCACGACGAGCTGAAACACATTCTCTTGAGCTTGGGTAAATTTAGTAACTAAATTGCTAATTTAAAATTAGTACCACCCACGTACCATTTATTGCATGCTTTGATGATTCGAAGGTCTGCTCTTTCCCCCAAATCTCATTAATGACAACTGTACAATAGGGAGTTTATATACGTTATATAAGGTATCCAAACCGGTGCATATTATGTGTTTATAGGAGAAAAACTGGAATCCGATGAGGTTGAGGAAATCATCAAAGACTGCTCTGAACCTCCCGATGATGAGGGCTTTACAACATATTCCGGTAACGTGATAATGATTATGTTTCGACTTCCGACAATTTTATACCTTTCATAACGGTTCCGTAATAACTCTCAAAAATTTGAATGAGGAATACTGGAGCGGTTGTGGTATTTCCTTGAGTCGCGTACAAATATTTTAACAAATTGAAGATTTTATTTTGTTAATTGTGCGCATTGAGGTAAATACTTTGAATGATTTGGATTTTTTTTTCAGTTTTCCTAAAGAAGCTTATGGCGGGACCTTACCCTGGTGAAGAGGATTAAGACAAGCAAACTATAAACTCTAACAAAGCGACAACAGTATGTATTTTCACCATCAACTTGAAATCTTCACTTCCAGTCTTTTATCTCTTATTTACTAATTTAAATTTAAATGCCACCCTTTACAAACTTGAGGAAACCTAAGTACTAGAGACGTTAGGTATTTATCATTATTTTGGCTTTGTTGAGGCGTGGAGTGTGCTTGTCCAAAATATGTGTTTCATTTTATTACCTTCAATGTGAATGTATAAATATCGGGGAATTGGAACAAACGTATGCAAAAATATTTTTAAAAATTAAATTTTCGGTGTCTATTTATCTGTTGACTTTCCTTTAGAAATGTTAAATCGGACAAAGCAAGTTCATTAAATTGATTTGAATCCCAAATAAAAACATTTTTTTCGGAAATGCGTGCCTTTGTTGATTTATCCAGCTTAATGATCCGTGGCTCTTTGTCATGCGATCCTCAAAGGTCTACGTACATAATACATGTTTATTAGGTATTTATCTCATTTTGTCAGTGCTTTTACAATAAATCATAATATTCATCATTATTCATTTTCATATATTTTCTTTAGTAATCCTTTGAATCTAAAAAAACTCCAGCGTTATGAAATTCTTATAATGTACAGTGTATAATAGCAGATTACATACATACATGGGCAGTTACAAACAAAACCGTTGTTAATTTACAAATCAAATATTTAGTAAACCTGTTTGATAAAGGGCTCATCTTATGTTCGAATAAACAATACAGTTAATGAGGAAAGCAGTTCCAAATTATTAGATACACGTTGAAATGAATCCATTTGGGGCACTGTGAAATAAATTTACGGTCTGCTTGACAAAAAGTACATAACATTGTAGAGAAAATCACCAAAAATATTCTATATTGGTAAAAACAAAAAAAAATACGTGTGTATTTTATATATCTAGTCTATAATGGCATTCACACGAAACTATATTGGATTAATGAGTTGCATAAATGTTTCGTCAAATACACACACAGACAAAGTTTGCATACATACCAAAATGGACTGTGTTCTCAGGTACACCGTACAAAAAATACATGCTTTCGTTCATTGCTAGATGAGCTTGTTAGATGACTGGAGTTGGATACAGAGAAGGACCGTCAAGTATTGAAAATACGGACATGTAACCTATTTCTTTACTCTAAATTACATTTAGTCTGTAAATGCCACAACTTGTCTAACATAAATGAAGATTCGCCTAAATTCAAATAGGATTTTTTTTCAGGATGCAACGTTCTTCAGGGTGGATAATTGTTGACGAATTTGTTATATAAATATGTAGTCTGTAATAATAAATACTTCTGCATCCGCAATTTCATGGCTAAGTATATTATCTTGGGCTAATATTAGTAAATAAACGAGTAGAGAGAACACATTAACTTGCAATGTGCACGTAGTTGTTGTGTAGCCAAGTACTTATTATAGTTATCATTATATCTTAAATTACTTTCTTATCTTTCGTATTCTTAGAAAAAGACTATGTCTAATCACAGTCAGTATTATACACTCACCGATATTACATAAACGTTGTTTGAATAAATCACACAGTGGACACGTCGATACACGACAGTACAGCACAGTGTATAAATATATTTACTTGTTTTTTGTGGATAATATTATTATGTTATGTATATAATATCATCTATATATAACTTTTTTCTTTCATTTTCTTACAAGTATATAAAGTGAGTGACAACTCGGACAACTTATTTTTGTATTATTGAAGGCAGTTTCCAAAAACGTTAGGTCGATATATATAGGAAATAAATACTTTAAACACATAATGTTTAATGTTGAATGTATACTTTAATTGGAAATCACTCCCACCAAAATCTCATGTAAGAATATACTTGGTATTCGTTTTTGGTTTTTATCCGTTTTTTGTGCAAAAAAGTACTTGTATTGTTCTAAAATATTACATTTTTGTTGATGAAGTTTTTTTCTTTTGCGTTTACCGTAAGACAATAATATAATATTACTTGTTGTATGGTTTATTGGTACTTAACACCTATCAAGATTCGGGGCAAAATAAGACTATACAGTAGAAAGTAAAATAATGATTATGATTTTTCATATTGCGAATTGTACGTGATGAGTGGGCAGTTAAATTATGGAAGGACTGGAAACCCAAGCCGAGCTGGACACATTGTCTGTTTGTGTTCCCGTTGATCTAGTATTCTTTTCTAAGTTTTTCACCAAGCTCCTCATTTCGTGCGCCAACGTCATGAGTTCCGCTTGTATCTCCATTGTGGACGCGTCCCCACACTCGGACAGAGATCTCTTGCTGGTCCCGTTATCCCTAGAGAGAAGTGGCGATTTACTGCTGAACGAACGACTATCTTCAGATCTACGCAAGAGTTTTAAATTTAATTTAAAAAAGTGGAAAACTACAACTACGAAACTCAAGTTGTATAATAAATAAGTTATTAGTGTTTAAGAGGGTACGATGGTACGAATGCAAATATGTAATTTAGAGCATTCCAAAATAAGAACAACGAGATAATAAATATCCAAGTACAAAATTAATCAGGGAAGAATATTCTTATGAATGTTAAATTTATTTAGTTGGTTTGCATGCAAGAAGAATATTAGAAAAAGCTGTAAAAAATCAATTGTGGTGAACACATTTGATTCACAAACCTCGCCGTAAGAAGCCTCTGTCCATCATCATCTTCATCAACTTCATCGTCTTCGCTGATTGACGGTAGCGTAAGGGAAGGTTGTGCCCCATGTCCATTTTCAGACTCATTCGATTCAGCTTCGTACCTATAAACCATGTAGGGAATTTATAATGAGCCCTCAATACCTTGAAAATTAGTGATGTCTCCAACATTGAAATTGGCATTAAAAGAGTGAAAAGATGCTTGATAGGATTATAATAAAGTGCTCATGTTTTCTTAATACCCTTCGCGAAGATTATATGTGAGGTCGTGCTGAATGTCATTTTGGAATTCAATCTGGAATTCCGGATACAACCTCAAAACTTCTACTAGGCCGGGAATGTAAATGCTCTTCAGGTCACAATAAGTTAGTGCCCTGACATCGCATCTGCTTTTGACGACTACGTCACATCCAGCAGCCATCTGTTGAGATATGTCAGATCCAACCAAATCTCCTTTTCCTGTTTAAAGTAAATCAAAATAGAGAGAATGACTACAAATGGGGAAGGAAATGTGATTTTGGAAATATGCTTTCCAGAACACAATTTCATGTGGATCTCAGAATAAGTGCATATTAAAGAACACAATGTACACACACCTATCAAAACAGCATGCATTTTTTCGCTTTATGAACAAGTTTTTTCGTTCATATAATAAACTATTGTGTAGGAGCCAGCAGCTGCTGTGATTTAATGGCATATTATATTTAGGTATACGTAAATATAAGACATGGGTGAAAGGCGTATAGTGAATATTATAGTTAGGTATTCAAGTGGAGAAAGTGGAAACTCATCATTACTAAAATGACAATAATATAAGTGGAGAAAAGCATCATTGAGAAAATACGCATAGCTCTAGGTTGATATTTTAAGCAAAAAAGTGTGAAGTGGAAAAAATTACCGAGGATTGCAACAACCATGTTGCATTGGACAACCTCCATAGAACCGTTGGAAAGATAGTAGATGTAATGAAGAGCATCTCCCTTTGTATATATACATAATGTTGTAATTATATCTGTTATAGATAGTACTACTGTATTCATTTCATTAAATAAAAATGTATGAAACAATAAACTAACCTTATGCACCAGATATTCACCTGGGGCACAAAATGCGGTACGTATGTGAAGGGAGAGAAGCTTGAGGCAGCCATGACAAGCAGGCTCGAAAATTGGGAGTGACAAAATCTCCTTGTGTAAATGCATTGAAACGTCTCCACGAAGCTCCTCAGGAAATTCTTTTAGAGTCTGCAGTGAGAGAAAATAAGAGGAAAAGTTTACCGATTTTCTTCAATTGTTTTATATAGGGCTTTGGCTAAAAGCAATTTTTGAAGGAGAAAACTAGTGGATATGATGACATATGTGCTTCTGATAAAGTTTATAATAGAAGGAAAGCACTGAGATCAAACAATGTGTTTTCATTCAATACTTTTTATTTCAACGCAGCCATATGCTCCGTAATACATCAACATAAAAAATAGGGAGATATATGTAGCAGTAGTAATTCAAATGGTACTTTAGTACATCGTATCTCCTCCCTGTCAATTAAAACTAGTTGTGAAGGTCTTTGTAAGAGAGAGAAAAAAGGAGGATGCGACGATTATGTGATGTGGTTTTGAAACGATACGGGACGATTGTGCAAGGGAAACGGTATAAAGTACAAAGCATTAGTATTTTTGAGCAATATCATGTTTTGTATAAACACACAATTTCTCGTTTGTAGCGCAAATGGGTAAATGCATGAAAAGGGTGAGGTGAAAGCATCAATCTATTTGAGAGACGTAGACTACAACCGCATTATGTGTAGGTTGCTATATCATGACTCATGACACTCTATACATCATTCAGAATGCATATATGTTAGACAAAGATCTCGTCGACCAAATAAACATTTCATAGACATTGCTGTTCATGGCGCATCAAAGTTTATATAGCTGAAAAAAAGCAAGGATCAGGTATCGGATGACTAGTAGAATTAACTACTGCAGTGCACTGAATAGCAATGAGTTTACAGTACTGCCTGTATGTGCGTTTACGCTATAACTGCGAATTTTTAAATTCTGTTTTTAGTTTTTGCAATCATCCTCTCATTATCATAGCTCAAGATTCAGGTGGATGATGAGCGCAAATGGTTTATGATAGCCAGATTGAAATATTTCCATCATTTAATATAATTTTATTTGTCTCCGTAAAGATTTTATGATGTACGTCACGTCGTCAATATAACCGTATAACGATGCACGTTTTTTCTATCTTTTTTATACACACAAAACATGCAGGGGTAATGGTTCTGATCTTGGAGATGAAGCTATAAAACATCATATTTCCACAGGCACTCACTCGTGGGGGAACTTGAGACAGCCAAATGCATCCGCATCTGGCATTCATTCAATGTTATTAAGCAAAGAGACCTAACTATATTTTCCTTAAAAAGAACTGTAGAACTAGATAATTTCTTTCCACGCTCTAAAAGCATTTGGCTCTAGCTATAAGACCCTGGGTTATCACACTCTGCTCTACAATGCCCGAAACACAGTGATTATTTTAAATTTCAATGCTAACAGGGAGGTAGTTTCACTTACCGTTACCAAACACCATGGCGTGCATAAGAGCTGCGTGTTGTAAGATGTGATGTGAATTTTGTGCATCCAGAAGTGAAATGAGTGAGAGAGCAAGAAATAGAGAAAAGGATTCTTTAGTTTACACAAAGACTCACATAAACTCCCACCGTGGGACTGAATCAAAGAAATCATTATGTGTTTAAGGTTAACTTCTATTATAGAAGAAACACATTTCTCACTAAGTACATAAATCCATGTAGGTATGCATAATATCCCGAATAAAGAACTATCCACAAAGCAAACCATTACCTCCTACGAGCATCATCAAGATGGAGAAAATCTTTTCTGCAAACGTGTTGGCAGCCACATTACCGAAACCGACGGATGTCAAGCTGGAACAGGTGAAATACAGAGCAGTCGCGTATTTATCCGCATTCGGGATAAAGGAAGCGTTGTATACATCTAGTTTTTCGGCTAGAGCCTGAATCCATCCTAGAAGTTAGAAGAGTAAAAGCATTAAACTCAAACAGGAACGAAATTTTCATAACGAGAAAGCATTTTGTTTACCAAAATATATGAGAAATGAATTAGAATCATAGTAGCCAGGTGCACGGCTCGTATAAAAAGTTCAAAATACGACTTTCACCTTTGATACTCTTTCTTTCTCATTTAATGTTTGAAAAGACATTGACAAACGAACCAACTAGCAATTATTATACCTGGAAAAAAGCATGTTGCAATAAATTTAATGACTTTTTATGTCTTCTCTACTTACCATCTGTCCGTCCTGCTTCAAACTCTTTCTCCGCAATCACATACCAAATACATGCCAACCAGTGACCTGCGAGCGTGAAACATAGCATCAACAGAGACAAAATTGCAGCGGAGAACTGATAGTAACGATCCATTTTCTGAAGAAGTCGTGCCAATCTGAGAAGTCGAGTCAGTTTTAGCAAATGAATGGGAGATGTAGATGTTTTTGATTCCTGAGATAGATATCATTAAAACATAATTGCGTCATTATACGTGACACAAAATGAGGTATTTTCATTCAATGACATATTTAACCTGGAATGACTATATTAAAAGTAATAAATCTTGCGACTCGTGACTTGATACAATTCATGTTGTCAGAGTCAGTGTGACATTATTATGCAAGAGAAAGTGTAACATTCAGCACTTACCGACGATAGAAAAGGCAAAATGTTTGCAGTCTGGAAGAGATCAAATGGTAATGCGGCTAATAGGTCCACTATAAACCAGCCTTTGAGATAGTGTATAGCTATTACTTTAGGATTGGACACTACTTCCCCCTTCGTGTTTACAAAAGTTGTGCGGAAGTGGAGCCCTATATCTGTTGAGTAAATGATATTAAAACAAAAGATCTTGTTACGGTAAGAACAATATTTAGCAACGTCGTTGATTAAATAAAGGTATATATTTAGATTGCAAATCCACATCAAAAACGGATAGCATAATTAAACGATGAAAACGAGAACGGCAATGGAAAAGATACTCGGATGTGATATGTTTATAGTATTCTCTTGGCGATTCTAATCTCCATTTATAGGACTCTGTTATATTGAATCTGAAATAGTGTTTCTACACAAAGGTATGCATGCATCGGTAGGTTTGCTTTTGTTTTCTCATTATTATCTTCAGACTTTTGGACAGAAGAGGCACACATTGAGTCAGGAATTTTCGTGGAAGGAGCTGGCAATGAAACACTGGAGTAAAGAGAAAACAAAAAGACATCGAAAAGTACAAAGTTTTCACAAGCTATCAAGATATTCTCTATACAACGCATATTCACAAAGGTTGATAATATTGCGCTTCCTATTCCTCGGGTCTAATTATCGAAGACACCTTAATGCTCTAAGGGTTGTTGCATGCTTAGATTATAGATTTGAAAACTTTTATTTTATGAAAACAGTAAACTACGTGACTGACTGACTGGTAAGAGAGAGTGGCTTTCACTCAATTTCCATTCTTGGAAGATGTACAAACAATAAACTCTCAAGTAATGTAAACTGTAAAACCCCATCCTATATAATTTTTTAACCCAAAATTACGCAAGAAGCACTTCTTTGTTCTCTCATATGGAACACGACAAATGATTGCGAAAGTTGATTAATTAAAATCATATCCTTGCTTTAAGGAGGTAAGAGAGAATTATATAGCGTTTATATTCACCTATATTGTACCTACAAATTGCACATACATGAGTAAAAAACTAGAATATATAGGTAAAACAAAAGTTTCAGTACAATAAGATGAGCAGAGCTTTTCATTCGAGATTCGTGTAATTAAACCATTCAGGTTGTATTTAAGAAAGTTCAATTTGATTACTCAACAATTTAATGTGAGCCTATAATTTAATAGCTTACATCTTAAGATGGGCATAATTTATCCAAACTAAATTGCTGATTTGGTAAGAATTTTTTCTGAATACATACTTTGATATATCGTAATCCTTCTTGTCATTTATGTAAACATTGCAAACATTAGCAGGTACCGTAATAACACGCTATGTTAGAAACTGGTTTGCACTTTTATTGTTTTATAAACCTTATTATAAATATACCTACATGTATGTCTGCCATATCTAAAATAAGCTGTAAACTCATCAAATTATGGGAAAGCTAGCAAATCCAAATAAACAAAATAGGAATTCATCAAATATGTACCAGTCTCATGAAGAATGTATAAGTACATATTATAACCATCAAAACTGAAATCCTGTCATTGAGTCCTTGGTTGTCATTTTCGTGAACCTGAACCAATTAAGTGAAACGGACTTTGGACTACTTTGATACGGTTCTAAAACATGGTTTCATGGGAATGAATTGGGCGTTAGAGTGCTAAAGGCTGTATTAAAAATGGATTTCAATATTTAAAAATTCTGACTACTAGTATTAATAATATTAAGACTAAGAAAAATATTCAATGCGTAGATGTTTGAGAAACATACTAGGTATACTCAATTGAAATTATTTCTATTTCTGTATATTGTACAAAAATAATTCCACAGAATAAGAGCACAGTTGTAGAAAGGCGGAGGCGGAAACCTTGTTACAGGTGCTACGTCATAGTCTGGTTTCCTTCTACTACACGTTATACACTTTAAGCACTTTAAGCATCCATTCCCAGAAGTTTAATACCTATAATTACTTCTTGATTATTGGAAACTTTGCCACGTAATTTAAATTATATCATGGAGAGATATTGCAAAATAAGTAAAATCACGTAACATGTAAAATATTATATAAGCACATACATGAATGGATGATGTACGTTGGGGCAACTTGCAACTAAAATAGGGATTTGTGGAGATGGATAATTACCATTTCTTTATTTTGCCAGACAGGCATAATTTTGTAATAAACGGAATAGAATAAATTTGAAGGTCTTTCGGATTAAATTCTTTCTCTTCCCACGTACCCACGTTAGTATTGCTTCATACAACTTAAATTAGCAATTTAACTGCAAACATGTATGTTTCTTTTAGAATTTCAAGATTTTGCAAGAATTTTTTGCTTAAACTTGCTCATAATGAGCATTCTGAAATTAGGTACAAATAAAACAAATCTAATACACATATACCTACCAATTAGCCAATTTGAAAACATTACAAACTTTTATTTCCATTTTATTTCAATATCTGTTGCTGATACCTATTCCACCCTAGTAATTTGCTATCAGTAATGTCATTGCGGTGGCTGGTGAATGTGTACATACAAAGAAATGGGATTTCTTTCCCCGTTGAGGTTTCGTCAGTTAATTAGGAAATTCTAGTGTACAGCATTTTTTCCAAGCATGGGTACAGATAAACGTACACGAATACATCTACTTTTACATCACACCTACAGTATTTTTTGTTCGTTCTGATAATGACACTTGAGTAATATTCCACTTCGTATTTGCACTATTTCTTTCTGACAGTAGGCGAATCAAGTACATATTTGTATTTATAGCTTATTGGTACTACCAATTCCAACCTGTGGCGGACTTTACATACAGATATGCATAAGCCCGCACATAATAAAACATACCAACCGAACAATATGTATATATAAAGCAAGTACAAACTGTAGCGGTTAAACCAGCTAGTTTGAGTCTGTAGCGCAGGAATACCATTTGGGGACGAGGACGTAATCTTAAGGGAAATCTAGCCAGATTGAATCTCCATTTTTCACCGAGTTGCTGCTGATTTTATTGAACTGCACACATATCGAATTCCCTGACAGTGTTTGTTGTTGTTAAATAATATGGCAGGGGAACGCACAGAGATCTGTGACTCTGAATATCTAATAGTGAACGAGAGTCGTCATTATAATATGCCCTTGAGCTTCTTCAGCTCACAGTTTTGTATAAATAAAAAAGAATTCTGTTCGCTTCGTCCTCCTCTTCTATCATCATCGAGATGTTTACATTTTGCACGGTTCTCTCGTCTTGCATTTCATTATTGCACGTTCTTTTCTACACAATGTGGCACAAAACACATCTCAAGTTCCCTTTCTCATTTTCATAGTCGGATGAATGAAGGCCTTCCCCTTCCTTTCAGACTCCTTTTTTACTGCCAACATCGAAACGTACAGACAAAAGGGGTAACGTTAAAGCTAACGAAACCATAATAATATATTATTTTGACTCATTACTTTTTTTTCAGTGTACCGTTCTCGAAAGTCGTAAAGAATGGAAGAAATAAACAGAAAAAAACTATGATTATTATGGGTTATAAAAAATGTATTGAAAAGCATGCATGAGGAATATACCGATGATGAACAACATTTCAACGACAACATCCGGGACTGGAGGCTGACTATCACTAGCGTGTCCTAAACGTGTCCTAAATGCGGCATTATACGGGACCATGATTGCAACATAAATCGTGGCAACGAGGATGAGCCAATCCCAACACGTTTTAAAAATCCCATAATGTGTCAAAACAAAACGGGATTTCTCAATTGCGGCTGTTTTATATTCGGGAAGAGGAGCTTCTGTCGGCTGTAAAAGCGTCTGAAAACAAACAAAGAGAACAGGTTGTAATACAAAAATCCCCATCTAAAATGCTACCCATTGTATTTTCTCAATTATAACACAAAAGAATACAGAGTTTTGGGTCTACTGTCCTTCACATTGGACTTTAGTGGAACAGCGGCTGGCGAAAAATGATCATTTTATTTCAGGTTTATTTTGCAGCCCAACTCGGAGAAAGTGCCCCTGACGTTCAAAATGGCGTTTGTTGTAGCCGTCAAGTTGGAAAACAGTTATAATAAAAATTTCAAATAAAATGATGCAATCGAATGATCTAAGTTGTTTTTCTCCTGGTGCAAAATTATTGAATCATATTTAAATGAATAAAATAGGTAAATTAATTTGTGAAGGCTGTCTTTGTAATTAAAAGTACGACCACACTCTGGTTTATATGTACATGTCTATGCATATATTTTGATAGTTGGAAGTCACGTTTATGAAACTTCTTAGCAAAAACGTGCTATGGTTAATAAGGTTGGATGGAAAGTAAGTAATGTGCGTAGTTTTGTGTAGCACATATTATATATATGCAACCGTGAAACGTATAAACGTTACGCATGAGGCGACGGGAAATTGACAGATGCTCCCATTAAAACCGGTTAATTACCAAGCCAAGGATGAGGGCTAAGGATGAAACTTCACTTGTTCAAGGAAAATAAAGATGTTATATAATCGAACCAGCTTTGCATGTTTGTAATTCTTGGGAAGATGATTCAACGTGGAGAAAGTTTTTATTCACTTATGCTTTAGCAATCACAAGTCTTCATCCATGCATCATTTCTTAATTATCACAAATTACATTAAGACTAGGGACATTGCATCCCCGACATTTTGACGTTCAACATATTGACTCATTGTGTTAGTTTAGGGCAAGATTTCAAGGGTAGTATTGTCGTGAGTGATGTACGCTATTTTATTTATACGGTAGAATCAGTGGTAAACTTTTGACATCATGTCCCAGTTTCATTTTTGTTATTGACAATAGGGTAAAGTACAGTGGGATTTCAGGAATCAATCCATTCGTTAAAAGATGCATAACTTTTATAAATAACCTAGTAATTTAGCAAATACAACGAACGTTCTGTAACTTACGTTATTGAGTTTCAGCTTGGATTTTCTTCGATTGTCTTTTGTGTAATGTCCTGAAAGTTGATAAAGGACGGCTCGGCTTCGTCTACGACCGTAGTTGGCCGGAGGAGCTTCTGGATCAACATTTCCATTTGCATCTAAAAGGAAATAAGAATACATTCCAGGTAATGTTAAGAAACGTTTGCAAAAGACGTTGGTATTTATATTGATATGTTCCAATGTTCCCCAGATCCCATGATACTCGAGAATTTGACACTCTTCATGTGTAGGAGAAGTGAAATTGCAAACACCAGTCCGCTTTATTTGATGGCTTGTGAGTATGCAAAACATAACACATCTCGTTTCACTGATCTGCAGTGATTTGATGCTTCTACCGCTTGCTTTTATTGTAACTAGTTTCCAAAGTTCAATATTTTTTTCCACATATATTTGATATGATCGCATTTTCGTTTTATTTGAAAACCTGCTGAGAATGTTAGGATGGTCTGTTGTAACAATAAAAAATGTATTGATAGTTCCCCCCGTTGATGTTCGTTTTTTACAAAGATAGAGTGACGACATACTTCCATTTTTTCACGATACTAACAGTGCTGATAGCTTCAAACGGCTGTCAACTTGTCTTTGTAGTCAACAGTATGACGGTGGCAGTTTCATTATCAAGTTGTATATCAAAATTGGCTACAAGTAATGTGTGTATGTCATATCATCATTAAAGTAGCCTTTATTGTTACTAATAATAGTAAAAATAGCATTCTTGTTCTCATTATTTCGGATATCTGCTAAATAATAGTGTTTGTTTCACTGTTATATACACTCGATGCTGTCTGTCTGAGTTTTTCCGTCTCTCTGTCTCTAAATTCAGTGGTGCATGACATATACATACTGCTGCTGATTGTAGGGGACAGGAGAAAGCATCTTTCGAAAACAGGAAATGGAAAATAGTCCCTTCATCATTGCTCCCTGCCAAGTGGTACATCACTTTCAGAAATGTATAACCATCAACAGTGTCGCACGTAGCCCCTCTATGTTTGCTTTTTTATCTATTGTCAAAGCCATCAAATGCACACAGATGGACAGTGAGCTGTACTATATCAACCACCCAACGAAGAAAGTTGTAGTAGGAGAGAGAAAAGAGGTATTCACAGTCACAAGAATACAAAAACAAAAATGATGACAGATGGTGACCAAGACCAACACAAAGGCTCGTGGGACCTTCTTTTCGCAGTTGAATGGGCTCTAAATTAAAGCTCGCATGAATGGTATGGTGGACACGTAAGAAGGAAACAAATCAGATATTATACACGTTTATATAACTGTTATAGATATATATGAGCATGTATACGTACACCACATCCGCAATAAGTGTACTAAATTGGGAATATAGCTGTTATGAAGGCATATTTTACAAAACGAACCAGAAAAAGTATGACAGAATGAATCCAGTGTCACATTAATTTATCGAAGCTGATTCGGTGAGCAGATCCTATGGTTAAATACACACATATACAGCTCTGTACTTATTTGTGTACATCTATGTGAGTCGTTTTTCTCTTTAACTTGAATCCATGTGAAATACGTAATTATGGGTCTGTGCACACTTATGTATGTGTTTAAAAATAGCAATCTAGTATAGGCAAGCAGTTTGAAAGAGGACAGGTTGACTGACTGGTAACAAGCGGAAAGGAAACCCATCTCCTTTAATCTAGTGTACATCAACATACTTTATTTTCTCCACGTAACAAATCCTCTTTGCTTATCGTCTCGGCGTCTCGGTCTGTTATTATTATTATTACTGACAAGGCATATTTAATATGTCAATAGTAACACACACACTGATAAAGCACGGAAGTTACAGAATCCGCCATGAATCCGCATTGTATTCAGGTTGATACTATCAGTACACAACATGTTCCCTTGAACAACAAGCAACATCTTGTCATTTTATCCTTCAACAGAAATGTGGTTTAAAGTTAACCAATGTTACGTCATTCCTCTTAAATGAAAATAAACCAAATGTATTTTTTGCTAAAAAAATGATGACCATGATACTGATACAAACACAAAAATGCAGAAATATGTAACACATTGAGGTATAGAGATACATATCTTATGAAATACTTGAAATGAAAATATGAACGATAATATAATATGTAGTAAGTATATCGAAAAGAATTTTTCACTTTCTTACTTTGTAATAACACACAATCACAATATACTTATCATAATATTAAACATTGTACACTAATGACATAAAATCATCCTCTACTAAGTTCCTAGTTGCTACTTCATTATCGTATAGGCAATTCTTTATTATTCTCAACAATCTATTCATGTCGATAAAACGCCACCTGCATAGTACCTTAATCG
>JAHZMV010003096.1:0-10968 GCA_027743765.1 Coecobrya sp. COE2 | reverse complement strand
GCTCTTCAGGAATTTAATAAGTAGTATTTTAAATTCTGCATCTGATACAACTTAAAACTGGGAAATAAATAAACTTTTGTAAAACATATCAACATTTTATTCCAGTGCCTTAACTTCTTACGAATGCTTTACTAGGGAAATGTACCTATCACGATTCTAATAGTTAAATTAATTATCCAACACAGATGATGCAAAAGTCCAGGATTTGGAATTTTAATAGGTAGTCGGCTCCAAATATCATGAGACTGGTATGTATGTCTGGCCGGCCGGTCGGCCCCAGATAACTCGAAGGTTGTTTCAGATATTCTAATTTCGCCAATCGATAGACAAAATATCTGGTTCATTTAGAAGCTTCATGCTTTCAGCATCGGGCTAAAAATCAAACTTTAAAAGCTATTTTTTAGCTAAAATGTATTGTATATGAGCCTTTAAAAACGACAGCCTGATTTGGCTTTCATCGGCCTTCAGCACAAATAAAGTTTAAATACATCAAAAGTACATTTTAAAGAGAAGCCTTCACGTTCACAGATGTTTGGCCGTCGCGATGTCAATTCTAAGTTCACCCCAAAGACCACTGGCTACATATTTCAACCATTTTAATGGCTGTTGCAATTATTCTACTAACATGCTACCATTTGTACGTTTTTCTGAAAGGTAGCAATTTCATTGTGTCACTCTTTATGTCACGTTGGCAGAAATGGGCATAAAGATCCTTTCTTCCAACTTCTGACGCAGAATATATCTAAACAGATGATATTTTGTGTAATTTGACACACATTTTCTGGATTATTGTTCAAACTTTGTTCACACCTTCGAAAACATGACCCATATTTTGATAATTAGAATCATGGAAAACGAAGTTTCAGCCGTACATATTGCATTCATTGCCACAAAAGTTCATTCCGAGTTATGAAACAACATTATTAAAATGTATTAAATCTCAACTTTTGTAAAAATTGACGTCAATTCCAATAATATATAAAATCAAAATTCATGATCACCAGATATAATCTAGCGTTTTTTCCTGCGGAAGGAAATATTAATGCGATACTCTCTACTCTCGATTATTAGTTACAGAAGGTGGCTTTTAAACGCAAATTATGGTGACATAAATACATTCTCGCCATATATTATAACTAGTGCCAAATTACACAGTCAACTTATCAATGACATTTGATACCCACTGCTTTGCTTGCCATTACGAAACGTGGAAGAATATACCGACCAAATTGACTTTGAAGGCAATGAAAATTAATATAATATAAATATTTATATCCAGTTATGACTGCAGATTGTACGATCAAACAAGTGCAGTTTTACATGTAAATGTCAATGAATAGAGCATTTTGTCTGTGCTGGATTACATCCTGTCTGGCTACCCAATTGGACTTACTATGCAAAATTTTTGGTTAGTTGTAGTGCTGCTGGGGATTTAAAATACACGGAGTCACTAGTCAACTATGACTATTGGCCCGCTTTAGATGGAAATAAATTTTGATATTCAGACTATTTTAATGTCTAAATGTTTGAATGTTTGAGTCTAACAGCGCTTATTATATTTCCTTCACGGTAAGGAATTGCAGCGGTGAGAACACTTTTAGGAAATTCCAGTTTTAATTGTCCATTTTCCTACCAATATATAAAAATTTGAATGTTTAATGCTTTCACTAAAACTTTTCCAAGATTGTCTCTACCGGAAACTAAACTCTGTTGCAATAACGATAGCCAAGGAAGTATTAACATAAGCTGTGTACCTACAAAAGATTTAAAAATTGTTTAATCTTTTCAGGTTCTTAATCGGCTACCGGTTTGTCCACTTGGATGGGTTGGGGCCAACTGTAAAGCCACACATTTCATTTTGTCATATTACAGCCTTAAAGTCTTCTTGAAAATGTTCTAGGCATCCAATCTCTGATTATCCTGTAAGTAGCATGAATATAATGCAGCTATCAAATGGAAACATATTAAAACTTTTCTATTCTGGCTAACCTTGAAATAATTTTGATTAACTAATCGCGGTAACTTGTAGCACGGTTTATTCTTTACAGATACTAGCCAACTATCCATTGGGTAATTTACGTTAATCAAAACTACTCTTCCGGTTAAAACCGGGTATTGAAAAGGCATAAGCTGGACCTTGCATAACCTCAGTTTAGACATAACCATTGTGTCCATGTCCGACCACAATTCCCTTGATATAAGGAGAAGGAGGTTACGAACCTACTAATAATAAGCAAGCCAAATATTTATGTATAACTTTTTAATTTTTAATTCACCAACACGACTGAAATAGTTTAACAGCCTGAAACGAAACGTAAAAAAATTGTACATTTTTTGTAAATTCAATCAAAGGGTATTAGGAAAATAAAAAATATATAAAAAACTAGGTGAAAATATATTACAACCATGGTCATCTGAGAGCCATATGTGGGAAATGGATTAGCAAATCATCCCATCCATAAACAACACCAATTCTGAAACGCAAACCAGCTATCAATATTTCGAACAATGTAGAATCATACCTATTCGCAGTTATGATTTTCATAAATGATTTACAGTTAAAAGCATCCAATTTTTCACTGGAGTAGTACTTTGTTGGGCCTTAAATTTTCTTAATTTATACCGATGGAACTCCCGAACATTAATATAGTATACGTGTTGCAACTAATCAAAATTTAAACAAGGATTCTTCGTTTCACTCAATACTAGTTAGAGTTCCTCATTTATAGTAAAAATGTATGTATCAAAAATTTCATAAAGAATATCTTTTAGTGCAATTTGAGCACGTGACAGAAACCATTAAATCTATTAAAAATATTTCATATCCGTCAATTGCTGAAAAGGGAAGATTGACGAAAGCTCAGCGAAAACTGAAATATGGTATGTAAGAGCAGTTTACAACTTACTTTGCTGTAGGTTGATGCCAGGCAGCCAACCAAGTCCAAAGTACATAATATTGATTATTCTCAAAATATATTACTGGTCATCGAAGAGCTGGAATTGCTACAAATCCTTTGTTTATTCATTTTTTAAATTAATTTTAATTATGTCTGTAACGATCATCAAATAAAACTATTAAAAGTGGCATAATTTATCCAAAACACCTAGATGTTTCTCATGAATTGTCATTTTCGGCACTTTATTACACTTCAGTAGATGAAAACAATTTTTGTGGCAACAAGTATATGGAACTCAAATATGGAATAATTTTAATTTATTTGAAATATTTTGCATTAACTTTAATACATGATTGGGATATGTATATGAGCGTATAAGTGGATAAAAATGTTGTCGAATGTTCTAGTATTTTTCAAGGCGAAGTTACAACGGAAAGTTTACAAACAAAATGTGTAAATACAGAAGCTCTTCAGAAGCTCCACTAAATCAATTTTATGGATTAGTACATGAAATCGGATTAATGATCAGGGTAATCATTATTCTTGATTTTCAAAATTAGTTTTATTTCTATCGTAATTGTTAATTACAAATTATATTAGAATATAATTAAAATATGATTGTTATAATTAAAACATGAATTCAATGTAGACATTATATTCAAAAACACGCACTTCTCTATTGCACGAAATATGCACCTGATCACGAATATCTACATTATATAGAACGTAAACTTCAATATCCTTCGCCAAACCAACTGGTATGATATTAAAAATTTCTGATTCTCTCCAAACCTTTAACCTCCCGTTTTTACGAAAAAGTAAGAACAAAAATTAACACGTCGTTAATGTTCGATACCAGGACAATAAGCCTAAAATCCGAAAATGGAGCATAAATCAATGGTAACCCAAAACATAAACTTGACCACAACTAATGCACGTTAACCATGCCCTCGTACTAGTCAAACAATTAATTACTTCAACTTAAATGAAATAGATGCAGTATTCCTTCTCAGTGATGCCTGCAACGTACTTATTACATTATATTTACAAAACCAGGTAAATGGAGAAGCCCTCTGGGGCAGTATCCTTTCGAAGCACGAATTTCGTAAAGAAAACGGGAAAGTGATATCACTGTCCCAGAAATATAAACAAACCATACAATATAAAGGGACGAAAACGTTAGCGGGCCTGCATCTCCATTTCTGCAGTTCACTACATCTAAATCATACATACTATATCCGCTTTTTGCTCTACTTTCCGCAATGGTGTTAAAGTTCCACTTGTATTTAAACTCTTCCTTGTTCAGCTCATGGAACAATCCGACCAAATATAGTTTACTGTACAAGTTTACTATCCTTTGCCAAATTCCAGATTCCACAATTTTGCCTAGATTCTCATTAAAACTTGAATCCAAATAGCATGATGGTTTAAACTGCCACAAATAGAATTTTGGAAACAAGTTAATTTTAACGTGGCGATAAACTTTTGCATTAAGGAATGTTTGTAACAGTGGCAGAATCCCAAAGTTAGTTACAAACTCGGATTTACTTGGATGATTACTAAACAAGAATACAGCTTTGCGAAATATTTCGAATTTTGATTCAGTGTCATGTCTGGTCATAGCATATTTTTGGTTGGTAGAGATTCGCTTAACTATATTGGGTACAGCCTCCGGCAAATACTTGTACGCAACTGAAATGGTCCATAAGCGGTTATACAATTGTTGCATAATCTTACGACTGGTTTTGTTACCTTCCCTATTTTTCAAATCGTTTCTCAAATGATCTTCTAGAACTGCATCTCCTATGACATCAATCTTTTTATCATCAAATATATCTGTAAAGTTATTGGGTAAGTTTGTAGCTTCTACTTCAGCAGTTAGCAAATCAAATAATCCAGTCGTGTANATGGTCCATAAGCGGTTATACAATTGTTGCATAATCTTACGACTGGTTTTGTTACCTTCCCTATTTTTCAAATCGTTTCTCAAATGATCTTCTAGAACTGCATCTCCAATGACATCAATCTTGTTACAATCAAATATGTCTGTAAAGTTACTAGGTATGTTTGTAGCTTCTACTTCAGCAGTTAGCAAATCGAATAATCCAGACGTGTAATATTGCCGAAGGAAAAATCCACAAAAGAGCCAGACTGACATTATTACAATTACTTTACTGCTTTCATAATTTGCGGGAACCTCACCCTGTTCAATGCAAGTTGACAAAGTCCACCACCGTGACTCTGGAAACTGACTTATCCTGAGCGATTCTGCAGTCGCAAAAGTAATGTAAATAAGGATGCCCCATGCAACAATCGGAAACATACGAATGAGCAATATTAAATCGATACTTCTTTTGAGTTCACGTTTTAATACAATAAATTATCGTTAACAACGATTCTATAGTATCATCAATATTTAAGAATGTGATCAGTTCCAAAACTGGTATATAATAATTACAGTGCAAAGAAATTCTGGTGGTCTCAATATAAATTTTTCGCTTACCTAAAATTTACAAGGTTATATGGTTTAACATTTGAGGGAGACATTTCATAAATAAAACGCTAATAGAAATTTCTGCTCCACAGAAATAAGTTATCCAAATATAATTTAGAGATACTTGTATTAGGGGCTCCGCTTCAGCATTTCCACTCTTCAGAATGCTTGTATCAAAGACGAATTACGTTGAACATTTATATTAATACAAACTGTATGGCTTATTTTAACATATATATTGTAATACATATTCGAAATAATTTATTGTAGTAGTTTTCTGAGCAATAATTATGAATTTTACTTATTAAATGAATTATGAAAACGTTGCAAAATAGAAAAAAATGTCGATGTAAAATTTGTCCGCGTAACCAAAATCAGGTCGAACTGATACCCGGCCGCACAAATACCCGCGTAATTATTATCCGTGGTGTACGTTTGGGCCGTGCAGCAGCCAGGATCCCATGTTGGTATGTGAAGAACAGTCTAAATCTTAAAAGTGTTTCTTCTAATTAGTTGGAATTCAGGAATCCCAAAAAAATATAATTAATATAAACATATAATGACTCATACATTATAATAAAATCAATGGGTCAGCGTCTCCTCCATGTTTCTCGCATTTTCCAGACCACAATTATTATTTCGATTTTTAATTAACATCTACATGTTATTTTATTGCTAAGGATGTTTAGTTATGCATAATTGTTCATAGCTTCATCTAAACACCGGAAAATTTATCGGATCAAATTCTAGCTGACGCGAGTGTATCAAAAGTAATTATATTTAGGTAAACTATCCCGTCTGGGCAGCAAGTTCATGCATAAAACGGCAAAAGGACATTCCCAAACCAGAAATATAAACAAACCAGATAATATAAAGCGACATAAATGTTAATGGGCCTGCATCTCCAGTTACACCACTTACAACATCTAAATCATACATACTATATCCGTTTTTTGATCTAGTTTCCGCAACTGTGTTAAAATTCCAAGTGTGGTTAAATTCTCTCTTGTTAACCTCGCGAAACCATGCAGTTAAATGCAATTTACTGTACAAATTTAGTATTCGATGCCAAATACCAGATTCCACAATTTTTCCTAGATTCTCATTAAAGCTGAATTCTAAATAACACGAAGCTCTAAACTGCCACAGGTGGAATTTTGGAAACAAGTCTATTTTCTTGTGTCGATAAATTTTTGCGCTGAAAAATGTTTGCAGTAGCGGCAGTATAGCAAAGTTAGTAACAAATGATGATTTGCTTGGATGATTACTAAATAAGATTGTAGCCTTGCGGAATCTTTCATGTATTGATACCTTCCCAAATCGACTCACAAAATATTTTTGGTTGCTAGAGATTCGCTTAATTAAATCAGATACCCTGTTCAGTGAGTATTTAAATGCCGAGGGAAGCGTCCATAACTGGTTATATAATTGTCGTATAATCCTGCGACCGATCGAGTTATTTGCGTTATAATTCATGTCATTTTGCATATATCCTACTAGAATTTCATCCCCAACAATATCAATAGTTTTATCACCGACAACTTCGGTAAAGTTTGTCGGCAAGTTTGTAGCCTCTAGTTCGGCAGTTAACATGTCAAATAAGGCAGAGGTGTAATGTTGCCGCAGAAAGAATCCACAGAAAAGCCAAACTGTCATAATGACAATCACTTTATTGCCTTCAAAATTTATAGGAGTTTCGCCCTGCTCAATACAAGTGGAGAAAGTCCACCATCGCGATTCTGAAACCCGACTAATCTTGAGCAACTCTGCGGTGGCAAAAGTAAGATAAGCAAAAATGCACCAAACAACGAAAGGGAACATGTGAATGAGCAACGCGAAATCTATAATCGTTTTTAATTCGTTTCTTGAAACCATGATTAAATAATTATACGCTTCTACACTTGCTCCAGTAGCAAAATATTGCCTATGTATTTCTTTCGAATTAGTCGCACTAGTAAATGTAATATATTGTATCTGGAAAGCTAGACAGTCGGATGCGGAGCAGTTGAACACCTGGAAAATTATGGAGGCAGCACAGGTACGACTCACATCCGTAAAATCATATTCAGTATTATCGTCCAGTTTAATATCCCAGGTTTTTTGAAAATACAAACTGTCACATTTTTCCATTTTTCCCACAGGTATTTCTTTGTACAATCTTTGTTTTAACAAGTTACCTATATTCAAATTAATCTTTTTCCATATTATCGATAATTCTTTAATCGTAGAAGGCGTTTTTGAAACATGATGGACCAATGCAGCTCCTCGGTTTAATCTTGGCATATTTGGTATCCAAACTATTGGGCTAGTGTTTGATGCGCCAACATTTCCTAGATATAACAACTTAAATTGCCAATCCGGTAAATATACTAAAAACCAACGTTTGGCAAAGGATGAATCGTAATTTGTTATTACAAATTCTGGATAGTTTGAAGGCCATCTAGAAACAGCGAACTTGGACACTGGATTTACGGATGTGTGATACTGAATGAAATCTATTCTTACCAAAACAGATATTGTTAAGCACACATGAATTGCACAGAATCCGGAAAATTTTGAAGCAGTCGCTTGCTCTAGATATTTTTTACGTTTTTCTGTAAAAATTTGGGGACGACCGAAGTAGCTGGTCACATATTTTGTACGGAGTGTAACCCTGTCTCCTTGAGATATTACTAGCTGTTCAATTTTATCAATTTCCTTCATCGAAATCGAATCGTTGGAATACTGAATCGAACGATAGTCTGGAGGTTTTCCGTCTGTCTTGAAAAGATGAACTACACATTTGTAAAAAATATTGTAAACGTTTACATTAGAGTTTATGCAGGATGTCGTAAGGGTAAATATTAGAAACGTTACTTTATTCACCCCCATAATTTTAGAAATGTCAGAGAATGTTCAACGACAACTCTGGTAGAATATGTTAGAGAAGTTTATAAATTTCGTTGCAAATCCTGTAAAAAAGCTGACTAAATGCAGACGAAATGTTTAATATACCAATTCATTGGTTGATACTTTCTTCAGAATTAACTCTTTATTCGTTGGAAATATTATACGATCATTATTCTTATAGCATATAGCTTATAAAACAAGTATTATAGCATTGCCACATATAGATTGTTGAATGTTCTGCTCTTCAAATGTAATTTCATAATAATTTCTTCTATAACATTCATTCAGCATAAGAGTTACAAAATGTATCTGTAATTGAAGCACAATACCAATCAGCGTCCACTTTTGTCACATAATAATTCTCCTCACCAGAAAAGTACTTGGTTTGGTAACAAGATGTATTATTTAACGGTTGAATAATTTTGAATTTTTATGTAAAGATTCAACTCAGCTCGATGATGAATGTACTTGAGCTTGTAAGTAGATAAAAATTTAGCGAGAATTGTATTTTTTAAATGTCACGCCCATTTATTGGACAAGGTGTCAAAACTAAATGAGTAAAAGTGAATATAAAGCTTAACTATTAATGCTTAACTAAATTAATCCACTCCTATATACTCCTGTATTCCAAGAGTTTAAGTAGACGATATGCCTACATTTAAGTGCAGAAATATTGGAAGTTTAAAATTTAAACTTTAAATTATATTTTGACTAGTTGAAAAGATTAACCAAAACAATATGACGTATATGAAATATTAGCAGATAATGATTGACTGTATTTACTACTATGCAAATCCATTATTTATTCTGTTCTTAAAAAATTATTACATAAAGTATTTTAATTATTACATCAACACTCAACTCGCAGTCTAGTACCACGTGCCAAATTTGCCACTTGGTACTATACTGACATGGTATGAAGTTTGATCAAATTGCGATAAACAAAAATTCTTTACGTAGAATTCAATTTTTCCGAAAGTGGTTACACTTGACATTGTATAGATACTTTCATCGATGGAAGGTTTTAGCAGGTATGTCAGTACATCAACGTTTTCTTTTACTCGTTTCCAGAACTAACAAGCACAGGCTCAAAACTGTCAAGGACGATTGGGTTGAAACTTTGCATATAGCTTCTATGATACCAAATATTGTAACAATATTTTATTATTTAATGCTTCTTGATTGCTTAAGCATTTCACGGCTATTGTTGTTGACTACTTAATGCTTTTCCTTCATTGCCAACCAATCATCCAATATTGAGCTAAACCGCCGAAAACACAATAACAACAATATTGCCGTACAATCTTGTTTGACATCAGTAAGATGTGTTAAAATGAACTTAGAGAAAAGGAAACTTAAGACAAATGAATTTACAATATAAACCGACAAGAATAATAACTCTGTAAGCTATTTGTTAATAGTTATATTTGCCCATATTATGTAGTTTCATTAATGTACTAATAACTAACTTGTAGTTCATTATGAGAATAATTAAGGATTAACACAAAAACAAAACGAAAACGTATCCATTTACAAATTTTCATGTAAAATATTGTAATTGTCTCATAAAATGCATTTGTCATATTACATACAACTTAAAAGATCAAATGCCATTGATTTAGTTAAGCTGAAATACAAAATCTACCTAAAATTACATAAACTCAGGGCGCTAACCCAAGTCCAAAATAAAAAATATGTCTAAGTGGATTATTATGAAACATTATTTTTAATAGAGTAGATGAAATTGCTTGGATTCATTAAAATCAGTAGAATGTAAGTAAATCAGTTAGATGTTTCATTTGTTCCGTCATTTTATTAGGCACTTACTTTCGACAACTGAGCGATCAAATTGGAAGCCAAGTTTCATCTCTCTTAAGGGTTTCGACAATCCATTCTTTTGAAATCCAATGAAGAATAATAGAACTTTTGCAACTTGCAAAATGAAGTATTGGAAAAAAATGTTTAGCATTTTAAATAGCCATCCTGGAAGTCATACAAATTTTGGGGATAGCAATCAAGAAGATTGATACACGCTTTTACATTACGCTGCCAACAGAGGTGCAATTTAATGAACAATAATGCAATAATTTGTTAAATAATTTAATCATTATTTATCCAACTAATTTTATACTTTATTTAAAGAATCGAAAAATAGCTGAGGAAAAAATGGAAAAACTGCTTCCCTGTTAGGAGTATGCCACGATATATAGCCGATATACTGTTTTAGAATTTTATCCCCAATAATATCAATTCTTTCATCATCACACATTTGCGCAAAGTTATAAGTTTGTAGCCTCCAGTTTTGCAGTTAGCATATCAAATAAAGCAGATTTGTAATTCTGCCGTTTGGACTTTGACCTTTTTACCTGGTGTAATCAACAATTGTTCAATCTTATCGAGCCCTTTTATCGATATTGAATCATTGTCGTTATCATAGTAATTTTCGTCCTAAGAATTCTGACTTATTTCAAAAATATGTACTACACATTTATCAAAAATTTCATAAAAATTATCTTTCCTTTTATTGCAATTTGAGCACGTAAGAGAAACCATAAAAACTATAAAAAACATTTTATATGCTTCCATGGCTGAAAGGGGAATTTACGACAACTCAGTGAAAACTGATATATGGTATATAAGAAATTTTTACAACTAGATAACTTTGCTGTAGGTTGATGCCAGAGAGCC
>JAHZMV010003094.1:0-13524 GCA_027743765.1 Coecobrya sp. COE2 | reverse complement strand
TTCCAAACTTAACTATCAGTTTGCACTAAGGAATCCCCTGCTCAGCCTTCGGTTTGTAAGTTGCGGCCAACGGGGAATATCACAGTTTCAATGCGCAGAATTGGTTAATGTTTTTGACAATTTCGTCTGGATGTGGATATTAATTTTCATAACCGTCCTAACTCTTGCAATGTCTTATCCCTCATTTCAATTGATAGAAAACAACACCAATTCCCAGCAAAATAAATGTGATGAAACAAGTGTTACTTTATCATTAATTAAAGTTCTCGTTGAGCAAGCAGATCCATTTTCAAGCTTTATGTGCCAATCTAATAAACTAAGGTGGATTATAGGATCATACCTGCTTGTTGGAATTGTACTTGGGAATGCTTATAAAAGTACAAATGTTTACAACATGGTAAAACCTCGGCAGATCACTCCATACGAAAAAATACAAGAACTTATCGCTAAAAATAGATCGTTATATCTAGATATAGGGAGTGAGACATATTACAATCTTACGTACCATGTAAGCTTCACTGGATTTACTCCCCCATTTCTGTTGAAACGTGTTGCTGGGATTCACGCATCAGGCTTGATGAATTGGTTGATCGATTTTATCAATCAAGAGACACACTCACACAACCGTGAAATTGGACCTGTTCGACCTAATATGAGTGGTAACGTCATCATAATTTTGATGGTGTTGGTTGCTGGGTTATTTTTTGCTCTAGTTGGTTTCGTATTTGAGAAACATGTAGGAGCCTTTATGGAAGGTTATGATTTAGTGAAATATATTACTCATATTTTCAAAAAGGAATTAATTATATCACTGGAATGGTTAGCATTTCGAATAAAAACATTTGTCCAAAAGAAGCGGTTCAATAGAACAATTGTATGTCAGAATAGACATCGATATAATCATCAGCGTTAAGAGTACGGTATTTGCTAACACATTAATATTTCATATCAAACTATGTTGTTTCGGTAATATAAAAATTAGGTTATTATGTCTCTGTGTATAACTTAATTGGTTACTTTTACTTGATAATCGACATATATTTGTGTTCCCATTTGTTTTCCAAGTGTGTATTTGGATTGTATTCCTTTCCTAGTTTCCGATGACAGTAGTATTGCCATATTCATCGTTGTAATTGATTATTGTAAAAGTTTAAAAGTTTCGACCTGAAATGTTGTCATCCTTTCGTCAAAAATAATATGTATGTATAAGTAATATATTCACATATCCCTGATATATAGACATATGTGAAAAGAATAATTATTTTCTTGCTTGACAAGCGATTACAACAACGGCTTTCAATTAATTTTAGCTTAGATATCCTGCATTGATTATCGATTTAAATAAAGAAACGAAGCCCCTTTAGTGAAACGATCGTTCAGTCGGTGCCCTATAGAAATATTGGTAGTTTTGGTTGACGATATGTGAAATTTATATACAAATATTGTGGATATATTCGAAACAAGTGAAATCTTTGTACCGGATCAAATAGTGGGGATTGTTTTTAAACTAAACTCTATACATCCTTTATCTTGCATGCTGTTATCAACATTTGAAACAATTCCAACAAAATATAAAATTAATATTTTTACAAAACTAAACATTTTAAGTTTTGTCCATTAAAAAAAGTTTGCGGTTAACCCAAGACAACCATTTGAAAACCATAAGAATGACATATTTATGTTTATTTTCGTTGTTGTTTGTAACATTTCATGTGGCTCTAAGTTCAAATTTAACAATAACGATGGGTAGTGTGCGCTTCTCAATATTAAAATTCAACAATTTTCCTATTCATAACCTTTCCTCCACTTTATACTCCAGTGAGGACCGTAAAATATTACAGAAAATTCAACAGTTAAATTCAAAACCAACACAGGGAAATAACAAACCTGTAGATATTTCGGAGCTTCTAAATACGTTGGAGGATATGCATTGTCACGTGATAGTGGACAATTACCAGAAATTAGACCTGACGGTGTCTTACACACCTATTCTATTAAGACGCCCGGAAATGGCGGTTCACCAAGAAAAAGAAAAGCGTGAACAACTAAACTATGTTCTGTGGATCCCTTACGGATTTCCACTTGGCAACTACAGTGGCTCTGATATTAAAGAAACAATTACCAATGGCTACATTAACAAATGGAAAGCAATTCAGTGTAAAACATCTACATTTTTTATTGGAGGTTTCATTCACACCATCCAGAGAAATCGTTCTAAGCAGAAGAGACTATTAGAATATTGTGCTGCTGTAAATCTTTTTTATTACGCTGCCCGAACAAAACCATGGAACTGCCAGGTTCAGGTATCCATTCAGTTACATCCATTGCCTCTGCAAGTAATACGGCTCCCAGCTGGATTCCAATATGACCTCATTCCAGGAACTGCTACAAGATTTGAAAGGACAGAACAATCTATACAACCAAATTTACAAATATTTGTAAATCATGAGAATTTACAGCTCACCACAAAAAGCCTCAAGGAGTGTATCATTTCTCAAAGTGGAAGCAATATTGATAGGTACAAATTCGACGCTAGAAATAATCCAACCGTTTATTATACCATTTATTTATCTGTTTTGTTGATAATTCGTGGCAAAAG
Organism: Coecobrya sp. COE2; assembly: GCA_027743765.1. NCBI lineage: Eukaryota > Metazoa > Arthropoda > Collembola > Entomobryomorpha > Entomobryidae > Coecobrya > Coecobrya sp. COE2. Next base: position 10,925 of record JAHZMV010003094.1, on the reverse strand, counting down.
ACAGATAACAATCGTCAGGGAAATATCGACGGGATTAGACAATTTGTATATACCAACGACATCCGTTCGATTTACAAGTATTAAGATGACTGGTGTCAAAGATCTGTTTACTCGAAAAGAAAAAGAGCATGTTACATTTTGGGTGATAGGATCCAATAGGGAAGTAGCACTCTACGGTGAAAATTTACTAAAGCATATTGCATTACCGGGAACTTGCTCGGCAACTTTGCCGATTGGTGTAATTAAAACACGAGATAAGTCGATAAATCCAATGCTCTCGGCAGAGGAAGGTTTTCATCGGGGTATGGCGTCCTTTATACTTGATATTATTTCGAATGCCTCCATCCACTATTTTGTTTATGGTAGAAGGTGTCTGAATGGGAAAACATTGGAAATGGAGACGAATATGGCCAGATTCCAATTTCCTGATGTTCCAATTATCCAACTAATAGCGTTTCCAATCAGCCATGAGGATTCACTTTCTCTACGTCTTTCGTACCAGGAGTTTGCCAGGAATTTGTCATTCGTCAGTTGTGGAGGCGGACTTGGAAAACACTCATTTGGAATAAATGAATTAACCAAAGCTTATGACACTAAAGTTTGGGCTTGTACACTAATAATATCAGTTGCTTTAGTTGAAGCATACCGACGAATTTCCACAGGAGGCTGTGGGATATGTAGTGTTTTCACCTTCTTGATACCTATTATTAAAGTGTTTTTGGAACAAGGAGACCCCTTTCCTTCGACGGCCTGCAACAATCGCCATTTGCGTATTATAATTTTGACAATTCTGCTTGTAGGAATTGTGTTGAGTAACGGCTACAAAAACACGAATGTTTACAACATGATATCCCCAAAATTTATTCTTCCCTATACGGAGTTTGGTCAACTTGTTAAAGATGGCTTCACAATATATTCAAGAATGTTCAGATTGATTGTGAACACAAAAGTTGACACTTGCCCATCCAAAAACTTGATAAATTTAACAAATGGCTTTAGTCGTTTCAATGGGCCAAATGCTTTCTTTTACCCAAGTAACAACCATAGGACGAATGCGTTAATTGTATTTTTGTCCGAAGTTTGGCAGTGGCAGAGCATTGCATTCGCTTTAGATTTGAATAGCACATTCCCAATATTTGGTGTGCTAAACAGAAACACAATAGTTCATCCAAGCATCACAAATCTCACGGTTCAAATTCTTCTCAAAAACTGCGATTAAGTTCGTTCAAATGGCTTAAATGTGTCAGAAACCAAAGTACAGTATGAAATATCCAAGGCATACGACGACCTTCTTTGGGATCATCTGGAGCAATGCAACAAATCATCACTTTTGCTGTCATCTTTTGTCGCGAAAAAGTATGCTCTGAAACTTTTTAATAAACATCGGGATTACAGAATTTACGTAGGAAATGAAAACTATGCCAAAGTTTCAATCGGATTTCAATTACAAGGATCAATACACCCCAATGTAATCAAGCGAATTGAGGGATTTAAAACGTCAGGAATTTGGACCTGGTGGTCTAATTTTATTCGAGAGATAACAGAATTTACACCGATATTAAAAGACACAAATCTAAAACCTCCGGATATGAGGGGCAATATATCCATGATATTTATAAGTTTAACGTGCGGATTTCTAGTTTCATTATTAACATTTTTGATAGAAAATACCAGTAATATTTATTGCTATCTTGTACACGTTTGGAAAATAGCAACATTATTTATTGTTACACTATATAGGTTAACTCGCGACTATCTCTTATAATTGATTTTGTCTGCGTTTGATGAAAAACTATTCAAATAAAGCCTATTTCTACATCCTATAATTCCTGTGTTTACATGGTATATATGAGTGTTTGGGTAATTGTTGGAAAATATTTTGTTTTCTTAGCGTAACATGCAATTAAATTATATATTGGTTGCCAAATGTGTAATTAAATTGTATATACTGTTGACTTTGTATAAGTTTTATAATCAAGTGCTGCGTATGGGACATAAGAACAAAACTTTTATAATCTACTAGTAATATTATCTTTGTGATTTTAGTATTTGATTGTTAATTACAAAATATTATCTACATAGAATGCATGATTAGTTACTATTCTACAATTAAACACGGTTTCAAGAAGAAGAAATCAAGGTTAACATTTAGTGTATAATTTCACTATATGGCAAGTATTATGGTGTGACTAATGCTAACTTCATTACTACTAAACTAAAATAATATACCGTGCTTGACAAACTTCAGGGAAAATATTTTACCAATCTATTTACTTAAAAGCAGCAGGTTTACGGTTAGGTCGTTGGCCATGTCCATACAATTCAATGCTGTCAAGCTGTCAATGAAATTCAAAGAGCCCAACTTGACCTTGATTGGACTGCAACTACGAAAGAACCTTCGCCGCCAACGGCGGTCCCAACCGCTCAAACTCTTGTCTGTTCCTAGGCCAGTCCTCAGCTTATTCAAATTCTCGCAGTTTTGCATGTATACTTGCGCCATATTTCCAAAAGGCAACATTGTTATCATAATTCCATCAAACATTAATACACCAAATACTATAATCAGAATTGGATTGCCGTTTCCTTGAGAGAGCTTGAATAGCATTGCCAAAGAAAAAGAATTCATTAGAGTGGGTGTGATCGCATACGCTCCAACGGTAATATTCTGTAAGACATCGTTTTTGAATAGGGCCAGGATCTGCATTGTTCTGTAAAGATTTGCAATTTTGGTAGTTGAGTAATTACCAGCACTGACGTTCTCCTGCCAACTGGATAAATAAGAATTATATTTAAAATATTCAATGAGATTAAACCGAAAATTGTTGCGATATCAACTTACATTTTTAGGTATTCCACCATGGTAATTGTACAGAGGACGACACAAGTACATAAAATTATTGCCACCGGATTCAATCCAAAATTCCACCAATAATTATTAATGACGATTACCACAATCTTTGTGACTTGGTTTACTATTTGGAAATAGGAAACTTCCGGATCAATCCCGAGAAAATTTGTGCATTGTGGCAAAAGCCAAAATCCAGCTAAACTCGGTTTGCATGGATTTTTCCAGTGTAGTCCCCACAGAAATAGAAACGGAATTGCTATAATACTTTGAAAAGTAGCGTGGCCAATATATATGTTCAATCGTGACGATGTAGAAATTTTTCTGGATTTCAATTTTTCAGCCTCACAAAGATTTTCTCCAAATTGGAGCAAGCCATTGATATATCTGCAAACGCCAGCTCCGCCGTTTTTAAAAGCGCCAAGATACTGACGTGATACCAGTGTTAGGATCATGCCCAACCCAAAAGAAAATGCATTTGCCCAAGACCTCTTTCCTTTATCGGTTACCAATTTGTGCGTTCCTCCAACTCCAAGGGTAATAACAAATAACAAGTGTAGAAATACTTTAGTTTTCCAAACCTTATTCCTGCTCGCAAAGTTTTCAGATCTGACCAGCTTTCCCTTTTCTTTGTCCCATCGGACGAGCACCGCACCCAATTTTGCTGCAAGCGAGCAGCATTTTCTAAAGAAATCCATGTGGGTTTGCAACATTGTCGAAATTCGTTCGTTAGTTAGTTAGCTTTAAATTTGTCAGGATAAACTTTCGAAAAATTTTCGGGTACAGATTTTTCAGTTGCTACGAACCATATTTCAATGCACTTATTTGCAAGATCCATGCAACAGTGAGGCTTTTTGGAATACAGAAATCTTTGTCTAACCTGAGGGATAATTGTCCATTCTAACTCGTTTCCATAAGCATATAATTATCTTCTTTGTGCAATCAATTATGTATCATCCATAAGCTTACCTGAAACGATTTCTTTGTTTTTTTTGTACATTTTAACTGATATGACATTGACTCAACCGTTATTATAATCAATTTTAATTTTGGATGGTTAAATTTCACCCAGAGTGTCGCCAGATTTGCCATGATTATTTTGTTCTGGTTTATAACCTACTGTGCTTTTGCCAGACAAACCTGCCTAATTAAATAAAATTTAACACCATAAGTTCGCCCTTAAGTGTTGTGTGGGTTTGATAACTCATGTGAAGATAATATGTTTATACAGTACTTAGTCTCATTTCGTTAATACTTATCGCCAACAGTTGTTTTGAATAAATTACTAAAGCGATAATGAGCTATTACGACTAAAAATGAATGGTTATGGATGGGAAGATAATTAAGCGAATATTTTTTATGCAAATTAAGTGCCTAAATTTCCCGCATTGTAAGATAATTACGAATAATTAAAACAATTATATGTCTACCTTTTTAAAGCCACATTTTCTTCTTGTGGTAGTTTCTAGGACCTGGACTTGGATTACTTTATGACCATTATGTATTCAAAGTGTTACATTGTCAATGTTACATTTTGCATTAAGGTTATTCATCCGCCGTAAAATCATCCATTATTCAAATGTTTTTGTGACTATAGACCAAAATGATAATGCATTACATATTCCGTATTATTACATTATGGGATTGTATGCCGAACGTTTAAAAAATAGATTGGTTAGATTCATTACAAAAATTCAGATTAACTGAAATAATTACTTTGTTTTTCTGCATTTCATTATGCGACAAGTTAGTTAGTAAATAGCTAAGTTTTCATCAAAGCAATTATCATAACTAATACCACAACTATTAACAATAACAATTTTCTGTCTGGCTTTTTTGAATTATATAATTTTAGTTTTCGGTAATACCTAAAAATAATCTGTTATACACGTATTTAGTTAAACTTGTTTTAATTTATTTTTACTTTAATCATCGACTATGCTCATAGATCATCCTCATGTCGTTACCATTTTAGTCTTTCCAATTCTTGGTTGTATCGGTAAACAGATTCGCTTTCCAGTTGAAAATTTACAGTGTCAGTTTCCGTATTTTTATTTTCATGGCCACTACCCATAGCACCATTCTTTGCTTTTGTCTTTTTCGATGGCATTCGGTTTGATAATTAATTAAATCGCTTATCATTCATACATGTTCGCAGAATATATAATTAAATGCTGCCAAAGTGACCAACAGTTAGCCCGCTGGTAATAAAATTATTGGGATTTTTTAAAATTGATTATAACACCTTACTAGCAGTCATGCATCATACCTAGTGGTAACATAAAGAATGATATCAACTTTTAAGTAATTGTTCTGTTGGTTATAATGGGCGGAAAAAGTAAGTGATAGCTTATTTGAAAGAGGAAACTCTAAACTATAGGTGCGCAATCAGCTGACTTCCTATGTTTTTTAAGTAAGATTAACCGAGGCGGATAATAAGCGTGCGACGATTTTTCACCATGTTGCCCAAGGGAAGACGAATGGGGAAATTTGTAAAATTTTAAAAACTTCAGGAATCGGAAGGCAATTCATCCAATTCGTCCAAGCACCCTTCGCATTTCTGCTATGATTAAGGTGTTACGTGAACGGATTCGGAGAAATCCCTGCCTATCTCAGAGAAAATTGGTCTAACAACTGAAAACATCGCGCCAGACTATAAACCGGGCCTTAGAACATATCCTGGGACACAATGCTTTAAAAAATGTACTTGTCATTTACTGACTATTCACCAGAATACAAGAAGACTAGAAAGAATCAAAAGTCTGTCGTGCCGGCACGGGAGTGAAAGCGAAGAAGGATCCTCTTCACTTAGGAAAAGAAGTTTACCGTTATGGACTCCGTCAACAAGCAAACCAACCGGAAATATGCTCCGTCATCCTCTTGGATCCCCCAGGCGAAGTGCCGAGTTTACACGACTCATTATTCTGGAAATGTGATGGTTTGGGTCGGGCTAACCTGGAACAGCAAGATTATCCTATGTTTTGTGGAGAAAGGGGTAAAAGTCAGTGCAAAGACATATCTGGGCGACATACTGATTCCTGGTGAAATCCCATATTAGATTGCTCTTCAACGGAGGACAATATAATTCCAGCAAGACTCGCCTCCAGCTCACAAAGCTAAAGTTGTCCGGAAGTGGCTGAAAGACGAAATTCCAGCCTTCATTTCCTCCAAGGAATGGCCCGTGTGTTCCCCAGACCTCAAACCCCTCGACTATTCCATTTGGACTAAGTTGCAGCCTAAAGTCTCCGCTACTCGGCATATAAACTTGGAATTCCCTAAAAAATCCCTCCTCAAGGAATGATCACTTTTCTCCCAGGACACGGTGCGTGCCGCAATAATGGTGTGGCATGACAGACTTAAGGCGTGTGAGAAAGCAAGAGGGGGGCATTTTGAGGTTTAATTATATTTTCTTAAACTTATGGTACCTGTGTATCTGCATGTAAAATTTTATGGCTGAATAATGAACACAAAGCTAGAAAATGAACTTTGTTTATATCATTCTTTATGGTACCACTAGGTACAATACATTATTGGCTGCCCGAGAAAAACACCAGGAGACAAACCTATTCAATTATTTGCTTAAAAGGAGCAAATTAACTGTAAGGTCATTTGCCATATCCATACAATTTAATGCCGTTAGGCTATCTATGAAATTGAGGGATCCCAACTTGACCTTGATTGGACTACAACTCCTATAAAATTTTCGTCTCCAAAGACGCTCCTTGCTATTGACAAATATTTCTGTTCCCAAGCCTTGTTTAAGCTTGCTGAAATTTTCACAATTTTGCATGTATACGTGAGCCATATTTCCAAAGGGAAACATTGTTATCATAATCCCGTCAACCATTACCACTCCAAAAACAATCACCAGAATTGGATTCCCATTTTCCTGGAATAATTTAAACAGCATGGCCATGGAAAATGAATTCATTAAAGTAGGCGTAATGGCATAGGCTCCTACTGTGATATTTTGTAGTAGTTCGTTTTTGTATAGGGCCAGCATTTGCATGGTTCTGTACAGTGTAGCAAGTTGTGTGGAAGAATATTTTCCACTGGTGACATTTTCCTGCCAGCTGGAAACAAAGTTGTATTTATATACCAAATAATAAAAATGCTAAACTTAGGCAATTTGCTAGAGCACTTACATTTTCAAGTACTCAACCATCGTTGTCGTGCAGAGCACCACACACCCACAAAGGATTAGCGCCACCGGATTCAATCCAAAATTGTACCAGTAATTATTAGTCGCAATTACCGCAACTTTCATCGGCAGGTCGACAAATTGAAGACTATAATTTTCGGTAATTGTAGCGGAGCACTGGGGTAGAATCCAGTATCCCGCCAGGCTGGGTTTACAGGGATTATTCCAGTGTAATCCCCATAGAAACATGGTCGGAATTACGATGACGCTATAGTAGGTCATTTTGGCAATGAGCAGGTTTAACTTTGACGCCATTGTGGTTTGTCTTGTTTCGAGTTCTTTAGCGCTGCTTAACTTGTCGCCAAAGAAAAGCAATCCGTTGACGTATCTGCAGACACCTTCCCCACCGCTCCTTAATGCGTCCAGATATTGACGAGACACACCAGTTAGTACCATGCTCAAGCCAAACGAAAATGTGTTTGCCCAGGAGCGTTTCCCTTCATCAAATAGCAGCTTGTAGATTCCTCCAATTCCCTGAGTGAGAACGAACAAAAAGTGGAAAGCCACTTTTGCTTTCCAAATCTTGTTTCTTTTGTCAAAGTTTTTACATCGTGCGAGCTTCCTAGACTTTTGATCCCAATATACCAATACAGCACCCAGCCCTGAGGCGAGGGTACAACATTTCGAAAAGAATTTTAACTCTGTCTGCAGCATTGTCTGTGTTTGGAACTGACCTCTGATGATATCTATGATAATATGTAACCACCTTGAAGTTTCTGAAGTTCAGGCAGCACACACAAGACAATACTGACCAATTTTCTATCAAAGTCGAAAGATTTAGAAATAATTTAGTTGGTTTTAATAAAGTGGATGCTTTCAATATGGAGTGTAAAAATTTATACCCCATATTCTGCTGAATATATTTAGGATTAAAGCGCCTCCTCTCACAAAATATGAATAGATTATAATTGTTTCCCGCTTGTAATAGCCATTCATTGATTTGGTTGGGGGGGGGGCAAAATTCCGTTCCGAAATATTTTGCTGGTGGTTTGGACAAGCAAAATTACATATTCTGGAAATATTTACTGGACATTCGTTTTAAAGCTACGGCTCTAGTGCTTGCTTTGATATTCCGATATTCTTTGTATAGTTTGCATATCAGTTTATTATTTACTTTAAACCTTTGAAATTGCGTGTATTGATACCTCCCGCATTTTGTTTTATTAAAGATGTTAGAATAATTAATTGCCACGTGTTACTAGTCCTCAATAATGGACTGAAATTTGTTCTACGTCAGAAATAGTAGGAATTGGTTTACATCAGAATATACTCTGAAAACGAAAATTCAAGCAATCATTTATTTAATCAGCCAGTACGTTCTAGAGTATGGTTAATATAAATAAATCCTTCTAACAATTTAACACAGCGTATCATACTTTAACTTTAAATTACTTATTAAATTGGATTGATAGAAGAAATCCGTATGTCGGCAGTCATCACCTGATCAAAAATTTATGGAATGAGTGGACGATTTTTGCATTGCAAGCCGATGTAAGCTTTTGCTTTGGCAAATGTACTAACAAAAAGAGTTATCGTGCCGTTTGAAAAAAACTTATGGAGTCTAAGATATACAAAGTTACAAAATCGTGATTGCTTTCACCACTAAAGTCAATTAATAAATTCAAACTAACGCGGAATGAAAAATCCTGTGGGGTACCATTTATACCATTATACCAACAAAAGTAAGCCCCCCGGAGCATTTATTCGGAGAAAGATATTACACAGTTGGGATTTACTGATTACTGCCTGTGGCTCAGCGTATCTGGCTATGATATTTATGGACAGATACATAAATTAAAAAAACAAGTTTACCAAAATGCTACCTTACGTTTCTTTTCTACTGCTTTAGTTTAATGCTTACTTTTGGAAATGTAATATTTTTTTTAAAAATTGGATTGAATTTGGTTAAGAGGCTATAACAGTCTACAGCACAAAACATTTATTTTCGCCAAAATGTATAAATACAATTATTGCTAGATGCTAGACAATTACATTGAATTTTAGCTAAATTGGGCTTTCCTTGCAAGTTGGAATATTTAAAAGTTTAGTGGTTTTTGTCAGTGGAATTTAAAGTGAGTTTTTGGAAAAGCATTTATGTTTGTTGCAGTTACATATTTTATATTATTTACTGTTATTTAAACTTTTGCGGCAGGAAAGCTTGTATGGTTGAAGGCGAGGTGTTGAACCTCCTTGCTACGTTCACAATCCTTTCTCTCTGACAGGTTCCTTCGGTCCGTTAATTACCTTTAAATACTTGATAATTCTCAGAGGTGTACTAGATTTGAGACGGGTTATTGCTACAGATGCAGTGGGTGATGAATGGACTACATCAGAAAATATCTTTGTACATATTTGTACAGGCAAGTGTCCATATTTAAGCGTCACAAGGAATTTCTTTTCGTGATGATACGAAGATAAAACTGCAAACTCCTCCATGACACAAACACCACCTTGTTGTGTTGCAAAATTTAGTTTCAGATTTAAATTCTTCTTAGCCATATGATTTAACAATTTTCCCCATCTGCAAAGTGTAGCATCGACGGTGATAGAAAGCAACACATATTCGTTATCGATCCGTGTATCCGTTTCAACCCAGAGCGATAAACCTTCAATTATTCTGTTTGGCATTATGGGGCAAGGTTTTTGGAATGGTTTCAAGTCAAACTTTATAGAAATATCCATCGCATTGAAGCTATCATCTATAACTTGAGTGTATGAGGTTGGTCCTACAATTGGAAGAAATGAAGTATCAGGAAATCCAGCCTCGGAAGACAGTAAAACGTGTCAAATCCATCCAAATGTTAAATCCCACGACGAATTTTTTGGCGTTTCAGTTGCCTGAAATAATAATGCGTCATTATCCTTGATTTTTAGCGTAATAATTAAAGCACAAATTTAAAATAAATAGAAATAGGCAATAAAATCTTACCATTGTAGTATACTCAAGTTTAATTATAGTTCGTTAGGAATTGTGTAAACTATATTATATTTTCAAAGACTTAAAACATTTAACGTATGAAACAAGAAGCAACAATTTTATGTCCTGTGCACAAAGCTCGAAGACGAGAAATGCTTTTCACATATTTGTTGGTCTTGTAATAATAATAGATTTTATAAAATTCGCAGGTGTGGAAACAACTTGTTCGATGGGATTTTGTATTTATGTTAATATCCATGGGATTATACAACTAGGCTGATAGGAACGAAGACTGTGTTCACGTGAACACAAAGCTGCACATCAAACTGGATTGATCCACCAATGCGAGGTAAAGAATACAATGGCGCCTTCAGGTACTTTCCATGTGTACATACCTCAGGTACCTTGTGGTAAAATGGACACTACCTAGAAGAGTGAATATTCAAATGGACGAAAATGTCTGTGATCCTTAATAAGCATCAGTTCATAGTATTATTAAATTATATAATATGCATCCACTAAACACGGGAACGATATCTTCTTGGTGGTGCAATGCTTAATCCTAAACAGGATTGTAATGGTAAACATTTACATTTTGTCTGCAACCAATTTAGTATGAGTTTATACTTGAATACATTATACAGGTCGGATTTTTCGCCCGGTTTTAATATATGTCTACGGTAACTTGTACAGCACACTAAATATATAAACCCAATTGCAATACTTTGCAGACAGTGATTTAACCCCTGTGTTAAACATAAATTTTTAAACCCGCATAACTCAGTAAATAAAAGATTTAACCGTTTGATTTTTTGCTACCCCCCTTAAATATGCTTGAACTACATGTGTACGAAGTTTCAAAAAATCGTTAGGCGGGAACATGCTTAAAAAGTGTTGCATATCTTTGCAGACACTTTTTAACATTACGGTAAATATCAAACAAGTGTCTGCAAAGATATGCA
>JAHZMV010003093.1:0-12142 GCA_027743765.1 Coecobrya sp. COE2 | reverse complement strand
ATCACGCTGAACTGGTTATTATGTACACAACAACAACATACTATTCACATCTCATATTACACTTTCAACTCTCTTTTTTCTCCTTCTTCGATGTTTCATGCTGCTGAGCCATTTACCACAAACTGAGCACCTTCATCTGTACACGTCTCAACAAATCCAGAGCTCGTTAAAACGCGCATCAACTTTGCTCACTAAATTAAATTGCCTGTTATGAGATTTTATCATGACGAGATACCGTTTTTGCCGATTGCTTCAAAATGTTTTCAGGTGTGATATGATATTTATTTCTCGATGATGCACCTTACATCAGCGTAATAATAATAACGAAAATCATAAAGGAAGCAGCAGATTGAACCCTTTTGCCATCATTTCATCAATCAACAGAGAGTAAACCTTTCTAAAAGGGGTTTACTTTCCAGCCCATGCAGGCGAATATATGTACACTTTCGCCTTCTTATTTATCCGTCAGTCATATTTACACCACAAAATATAACAACCCTTTTACAAAAGGATGGTTTTCGATTGCCGTTGTGAATGGAAAATGTTCACATAACTCAAAGGCATATTGCAATCTTCCCTCCTTCCAAGATGTTCATTATGAGCTGATGTGAAGCGTGAAAAATATCATCATACAGGTTGATACTATTGGGATCAATTTCAGGGAAGGACAAACCCAATCATTAAAATCTGTGGGATTTTATTGGAAAATTCTAGAGTGCGCAATGAAGAAACAACATGATTGGGAAATGGCAAAACATTGCCTTACATGCTATAATTATTAAACCATTTTCTTTCTTGTGTTAATTGCGTTTAAGTGCAGGATGTACGCTTTAACATCAACTCATCATTATGTTGTAATTTTGCCATGTTTTTGGGTGGGATAGAAAGGTTGGTTTTTAGATGAGGTCAAAAAAGGTCTACCCATACGCTCTACCGGTTGATTATACACAAGTCAAAAAATAAATTCACATTGGTAATTTATTTGATTACTCGCATAATTGTTGGAAAAATATAAAAAACGAAAGGCGAAATCAGTTCATTCATAAAAACAAGACGTAATTCCCATTCGTTCTACATAGTAGAATTACGTAACCTGCCTCGTGGTGGGACCAGAAAGTCCCTAAAGGGTATTCTATTCAGAACAATAAAACCCACATACAAACTGCGTGCTTACTCTACCAACAACAACAAAACTACTCAAATCAATTATGCAAACTGACTGTCCGTTCTTTTTATTATTACATTTGTACATCATTCCGGAATGAAATACTCCGATTGAAAACAAGATGCTTGCGGGTGGTAATGAAATACATATTAATGCAAGGAGTGATATCAAACCGAGCTGCTTTCTATCTCTCTCTCTTCTGTTTCGGTCTCTTTAATTCAATTACAGTTAAAGTGATATCAGTGTCACTGCTAGAATAACACGCGATAATGAAAACACGCCTACCCTACAAAGCAGAGTAATTCAATACACTCCACCGTTTTAACATTCAACTCAATTTCCACGATACTAGAGTGTTTATATACACAGCCTGTTCTGACACGTGAAACGATAAAATGGAAGAATGATCACGATAATAATATGATGATTCCATTACATAAATGTTCTTCCAATATAAAGTTACGTATTTCTATATTAATATTCTGCTTTTGCCCCAGGCCCATTTTCTTGTTAAAAGGAAAAACAACACGTAAAGTGGTTTTTGATTTAAACTCGTCAGATCAGAGATCATTTGAGAAAACACTGCGGGACAGAGAAATGAAAAGATGTGCTTTACCAGAACATTTTCCCTGCGGATAATTCCAGGGCACTCATGTCCCTTAATCAACGGTCTATATATTCCATAACTATATTCAACGCCACAGGGAAGCTAAAAATATCTACAATCACTTGACTACAACCTCAGTATGCTAGTATTTTGTAAGGACTTTTATTAAAGTTGAAACAAAATACCTACCGAAGAGAAATTTGCAACTGGTTTCTCATTTAGTTGATATTAATAGCGTTTCGCTTTTTCTTATAGCCTTCATGCAATTTCTGGGAAACGCACTGACGTGGGAAGTGAGAAATATGAAATAAGTGAGATGACCGTGAAGACTCTGATTGTACGTGTACTATATTACATTCTTCTGCAATGGAGAATGAAGGGATAGGTAGATGCTTTCTGTGTGTACGGTAACATAAATATCGCAAGTGAAGGCTACACAGAATAAAGTGATGGTGTGGTAAGGTATATTAAATTATTATTGTAATATCTGACGGGGATGATGAAACATTTTGTCATTTGGTAGTAATAATATTGCATGTATGACTGGTTAAGCATGATGATTTAACTTAAGCCAAAACGAAAGCTATCGAAAGTACTGCTGCTTTTATTACACTACATCGTTAGAAAAAAGTAATAACACCAACGGATGACGAACGCAACTATATTGCAAAATGTGTTATTGGCCGCTGTCATACTGTCAACCTTAACGTAAATAAATGCACCTCTACCTACTTGTGTACTTTCAATTTCTATATTACTACTTCTATATATTTACTGCAACCATCATAGCTCTCGTATGGCTGCTGCGTCAGGCGTCAGTTTATAGAGGCTATATATATCCTTATTCTAATAGCGTCAAGTTTTCTAAAGAGTAAATTTAGTTCTGAAAATGGACGAGTAAAGTAAAAGTAATCAGACGCAGGCATACTTTTAATTAGTACTCACCGCTATAACAGCGTTACCTCATTCCTTCTTCAAAGAAGAAGAAAGCATCGAGCAGCGCTTCCTCGTGCGGAAAAGAAGTATGTGCGAGAAAAGTGTGAAAACGCATAACAAGAGAAAGGTTGAAAATAGCGGAAGGATAAAGCAGACGGTGAGATGAAAATGAATCAAGTTACGAAATCCGTGTCAAGGTTAAATATTCATCATTTTATGAACATGGAAGAATGAGCCATATGAGCCTATAAGCGCACTAGACCGTGTTATAGATGGAAATGACTGGTTATTTTCCAATAATCAGAACGGTAAATCTCTGAATTTGAACTTGACGAGTTGGTTCTATAGAACTAAACTTGGTAAACGCTGACAGTGAGCAAACACACTGTGTTTAGTCTGGAATACTATATCTTTTCTAGGAGGCCTTTCCATTTATTTAATAGGATAAAATGTCACCCGATCTGTGTTTATGAAAAGAGATAAAAGGCTCAATGCCTTTTATTTATTTAGAAATAGTTTTAGCATATGTGATGGTGAGATGATGAACAGGATGTAAAGTACGTTTCGAAAAAGTCTATAGAACAGCAAAACATGAAAAGGGTTATTGTTTCACGAGGATATGGGAGTAAACAACGGACTGACATTGAGTATTGCTTCACGTTGTTGGCCGACACACTACTATTCCTACCACACTTTCTACTTTGTTATGCTAATTAGCTTGGCAGAAATTTTATTAGTGTTGATAAGCTTTAATATGCTTTTCTTTGCGTAAACAACTATACAATATTTTATTTCCCTATCCCATTTCAGCGTGTTTTAAAACTTGTTATTCATTACTTCTTTACAAGTTATTTCAGCAGAGAAAGGAGGAAATATGAGCTTGTCCAGAAATAAATTATCCAATTATCTAGGAGTTTTATGGGATGTTATAATAAAATTGGTATTTAAAGTGAAAAATACCAGAATTATGGGAGTAATCAATGAGAATGGAGTAAACATGTTTACAAAGTTGACTTTCTCGGATTATATATCATTTTTTACAAGTGGAGTGAAACGGTTGGGGGCATTGTGAGAGTTGAGTAAAATTGTATAATATTGGTTTTATGGCTTAGCATTGTTGAAAATGTTGATGTTTGAACTTTTATTTTTATCACGTTTTGAAGGAGAATAGATGAAACAAATAAGATTGTGTATTTTAACTGCTTAACTTACCAGCATTAGTGGAATTTGTAAGATGATGATGAGTGGGAATGGGATATGAGTGATTTGGAGTGAGTGGATTGAGACCCCAGGAGGATGCTGAAGCTTGTTTGCTAGCCTACGGATTCCTTTTAATTAGAACTCTAAAAATAAAATCCATTCTCTACTAAGCATTCTATTGACCAACTAAACAAAACAAAAAAGCACCGCAAGCAAGCACCCTCCAATTAGCAGTTCAATGCCACGGAAAAGATAGGTATAGCTGCTTTGTTCAAGATGCAGTTCTTAACCAGCTTTCAAGCGAAAACACGTAATAATAATGTCACAAACAACAGGAAACCCATAATTGTGATGACGTCATAGGGTAAAGACTTTGTCGACAAGGAAGTGATCATGGAAGTGATTGCTACCACAGCTTACTAAACCACTGACCAAGTACCTTAATCAAACCTGCAGTTACCTCCATCATAATTTGATATATTGTTTACATGAATCGTTTACCTTGTCCTCAAAACTTTTTATCATTGCACATTCTGTCTCACCTTGCCCTGCTATTCGAATTCTAATTTCCTTATCTAAACTACGTGCTTATTTTTGGACGCAATTTAAAGAAATGAGATCTAACCGGGAATAAGTAATGACATCCTTGAACATCCTATCATTTTACATGTACGTAATATAAAGTAGTACGCAGTAAGTACAAAGAATTATTCCGGAGATTATAGACATGTCAAATACAAAAGGAAGAAAGGAAAACGAGTGAAAGTCAAATCAAACCAAACCCGTAATGCAATGCAACGATGACATTACTAGTCGGACGATATGTTGTGATGTGGTTATCTTGTTGTTGGTGCACTACTATTTACCTCCTACACACTCAAACTCAACGTATTATTCATCTACTGCTCCTTTATTTGACTTTCTCTTTCGGAAGAAAGATATCTGGTTTAGTCAGTGAATGATAGCCCTTGTTATTGTTCACGTAGAGCTGCTATTTTCTTGTTCTTTCTCCAAACTTAAAATCCCATCATGTTTACTATTTCACTCGGGCACACGTGTAAGTAAACCAGTCACACAATTAAATGACATGGAGCTTCTTATCCGTGCTATTGCGTACATGTATCGTCATTTGCTTCCTGCCCTATTCCCACAACAGCTTTACCTTGAATGTATATTTACCTTGAATCTTATTTTAGTTATAAAAGTTTATTTCAAAGGAAAACTGCGCTCTTTGGATCAGATAACCTGGACAAATACGTACCTATATAAGCAGCCGCTTGCAATGAGATGGAGAGATGCTCGATCATTTCGAAATATATACCTAGGCTATATATAAATATAAACATACAACACAACGTGCTGACTTAGTGACTTACATAAAATCTACAAATCTAAAAGTTTTTTAGTCACGTGATGAAAATTCATGTTTCGTTCCTTATGTCATCGTTCCATTCGCTCCGTTGAGGTTATAAAACGACAAGAACACACTATCAAGCAACCCGTTATGAGAGCGTTGACAAGCACATGATTGACAGGTGTTTTATGAAGTTTTCAAAATCCATCAAGTTTTATGCATTTACCACAATAAAAGGCACTTACCTGCCTACATACAGAGATTTTGTTTTCAGATAAACGGTTTAAACCGTAATGCACATTCCTGGTTTGTTAGTAACATCGTAACAAAAATGACAAAGCAAAGTGGAGAACCACTTGAGCAGCCATGTCTCCCCACGCAAAAATGTCACAACAATAAACATCAAACGTGAATGACTCAATGCCACAAAAATTAAAATTAAATTGCATAACTTTCACCGGCCGCCCATCATTATATCTCGACAATTTCGAGTACCCTACAGAGAGGAAATTAGTATGGCATGAGAAGAAATTACTAATTATTCTTTTTTGCTTTATGTAACAACATTATAATTAACAAAAGCAATGATGGCCATTCTCAACGCGGACAATAGAGTAGACATTTCAATTCGACTGAAAAAGTGAAACGATTCACTTTGTACTTGGACAGCACTCATAATGTATATCTTCTACTTCACATTTTTCACCTAGTCTTCACTTTTTTTCATTTTTACCAGATTCGCCACTTATCTCATTCTAAAGGACTTATTATACGATATGAGTTCTATACTGTGCATGAAATATATGATAAAATTCGGAGGAGGTTGACTATGTAACCACTTATCAAGGTAGGGAACCATAATTGTATTCATTTTATAGCGAAAGACCACGTTATTATCCCATCTTTTAAGGATAATTACCTTGAAAATTCTAGCCTGTTCTTCCAATAATTCCCGCTCCTACACTCATCATTAATTTTCCCCTTCTTTTTCATCAATATTTTATTACTATACTTTTCAATTTTAATTTCATTATTTACAACAATATCCAGAGAGAAAGGGTCTTTTTCAGCCAAAATGGCATATCAAAAGATGCAAAGTATTCACCCATATTGTATCAAACATTATTCCGTAGGTAACTATCATGAGGATCAACTATTCTTTTTTTTCTTATTCTTTTTGTGTCCCACGCTCTAAAAGTTGTCAGATTCTTTGTACATAATATGATTCATAACACGATCATCATATCAAAAAAAACTGGTAGGTAGTAGGCAGGCAGGCAGGCAGAAGGCAACCTTTTTTCCGACTGTGCTCCTGTTGTGTGCACATTCATGCGAGAAGAGAATTTTTTTAAATAAAAAAATGAGTTTACCACTATACATAATACTACGTACCGTGATCATCAGTGAAAAATCTCTAGCATATAACATTCAAGTTTACAAGTTCAACCCATTTAATTTGCCTATTGGTATGGTAAGATTTTTATACAATCCAGCTGGGTTTGCAGGCAAAAATGTGTACGCGCAATAAGTGGGAGAGCGAGAGAGGGAAGGATCCTTACAGAAAATCTGAATTACCTTCTCTTTCCTCATCTTCATATTCATCATGATGACGATCGTCATCAGCATTCTCCACTACACAACTACCATCATCCAATAACATTGCGCATTACGTTGGTCTTCTTCCTCCTCTGCTTCTTTCGTGGCTGCTATTTTTTCTTCATGTTCGTTTTTTTTATTTCACGAAAATCAAATTGGTCAAATTAACCTGCCCATCTATCTAAATCTTAGCGAGTAGTGGTAGTGGTACCCTGTTCAGTGGAGTAGAAAAACGCAAAAAAAATCGTTTTGGGATGAAGCAAAGGACTCTGTGAGACCAAACCCACAATTATCATATCATATCCAACGATGATGATAAGTAAGTACACATACACATATATGTAGATGATAAAGATGATCATAATGATGACGACGATATGAGTTGCTGGCTAGCACCATAAAATAATAATAATAATGCATACCAGTAAAATATAAAACAAGTAAGCTACTTGTACAAAGGAGAAACACCCGAAGAAGCAGAAAACAAGATGAAAACTGGAAATTCTCTAGTGAGATGATGATGACTACTGGTAAATAATATGCATGTTAGTCAGTAAGATATGGTATAAGACATGAGACCCAGACCAGGAGGATTATTACTCAGCCGAGTGAGAGAACGAGATAGATGAGTAGTTGTAGTCAGAAAAGACCTGCAATCTCTTTTTTGTGTCTGCAGACATGAGAATCTTTCCTGTTTTCTCAGCGGCAGCAAGCTCAGCTCACACAAAACGCAAACTTGGCTTAAGCTTGAAGAAATTACGTGAATCCCTTTCATTTTCGTTACATATCCGTCCGTCATGATTAATATTGTATAATAATGTGCACAATGCTTATTATATGCTTGATATAAAAAGTGATTTTCATATAAGAGAATAATTTGATCATCATCATCTCTGGATACATATTACATGATACAGGTCTTTGTCGACTTTATAGAGGTAAATAAGAGAGATGACTTGACTGCTGCAGACATTTTCATCATCTTGTCGTCTGGCTCTCTGCTGCTGCTCTCATATTAAAATCATCATGCACACACAAACAATGCAAGATATTTCTTCTGATGAAAAAAAGTTCTCACCAGTTTAGTCAGAACCACCATCACCACCACCAGGTAAGACCTAGCTGTGATGATGCTAACATTAATTATTACGATGAGCATGCTGATCTACATATAAACAAATTATAGTACGTGTGTTTCAACTTTTCGATCATAATAATCACGATGATTATTATCAACATCAGAAGACAAAAAAAGAGGAATGTGCCTTCTAAAAGCGTTCATATTTTGGGAGGAGAAGGTAGAGAGACAAGTGGAGTGGAGACGATATCCATGCTAATGATATGATATGATCATGATGATTATTCACGGAGGAGCCAACTGGGTTATTAAATCTATTTGATTCAGGTCGGTCGCGCGAGCCAAGCCAAAAGCCAAGTTGGGTCACTTCTTGTAGAAAATAAGTACAAGGTCTCTTTTCTTTCATCTTTCTCTTCTGCTGGACGAATTAAGCTCCTACAAATTTTCCTATTTTCTCCTCCTCCTCCTCCTTTTTTTTCTTTTGGGAATATGCAGTAGTGAATACGAATGAGAAGCTTCCTATTTTTGGTAGCCTTTGCCCACACATACTAGAAGCAAAAAAGTCAAGTATGTTATCTAATACAGGTATTTATAGTAATAAATAGGATCATAATATAATAATATGATAAGCAGGAACAAAAACAATCGAGTTCACTAAAATCATGCTTTTCATGAATGCTTCTCATGCACCAGCAGTCAGTGGCTTTTTAATTTATGAACATTATGCGATTCGATCCCTCCTTTTCCCAGGATCATGAAACTTGTACCTGTGCATCAAGTACCTACTTGGATAGGTATTCATGTTTATGCGCTTCTGTACCAGTGGTAATATAGGTAGAATGTCTATTACCACGTGAAATAATATATTGTTTTTTGGTGAAAAAAGTGTTTTTACTCTTCCTCCTTCTTATTCTGGTTTCACCAAGACAAACGATAAAGCGATACCAAACTGAGATTTGATTTTTAAATGAGAAACAGAGAGAGAGAGAAGAAAAACTGGAAAAATGTTTTTGTCATGTTTCATGTTTTTACTTCAATTTAATAAAGTGGATTAGCTTGTAGAGGTATGCAATATAGGTATCATATGCAACAAGTTCACCGAGAAATAGTGTTGCTGCTGTGCAATACTATTACTACTTATACCTATATTTATATTGCATATCACATCATAGCATGATGTAATACCGTTGATTTTGATCGACTTGGGAGGACTAATATCGTGGGACCATCAAGAATAGGAGGAAGAACGTGAACCAAGAAGAAAGTTAACTGGTCAAGTGTTCGTTCATATTTTTTAAACAGTAATATTTTTTCTTATATAAAACTTGCTTTTTTCTTAAGTGGAATAGTGAACAAGGTGCAATATTATGAAAAAAGCCTGTTTTTTTCTTGTAGCGTGTTGTTTGCATCTTGTTTACTGGCTTCTGTGAACAGGAAAATCACCAAAAAATCTACAGAATGTTTGTAGAGGTGAATTTAGTGATCTTGTCCAGCCCACTTTTGTTTCATAAATTCTCTTTAAGATTTAAGAAGATTTTTGCTGGGAAAAGAATTAATATACAAGTGTGGTAGAGAGGCGCAATGGATTAGTAGATATTTTCAGTCGTCGTGATGAAACTGGCTGTACTGGAAATGGGTACTGAACAGAACAAACCGATTGATTGCATCACAGGGGGAAACTGTGCCTTGTGCATCTAACACCGCACTGCAATATATTTCGTGTTGCAATGCACCTACTACTGACTACATTCTCATCATCTCAGCTCATTTCAGAAGTTTTTACGACTTTTCTATGGATTCCTTGTGCTACTTTTTTTCCCTGAAAGCTTACACATTCATTCGATATACCCAAACACCTTCCGTATTCTGTATTCCGTGTGTGTATGGATAGATACATATCTCGGGATTTTAGATTAGAAATTCAAAAAAAAAATCTTCATATTTGTATATAAGGATACAATATGCATCTTAGTGTATAAGTAGAATTCAGGATCCGAACAATAAGGCATTCCGGCCACGGTTACGCAACCTATGTATTTTCCTTCCCCTTTATTTTTGCATGAAAACCCAAAAAGCATTATTATTGTAGGTATACCATTGCTCCAAAAATGCATACAAGCAGAAAAACCTAAGAGAGATGCATTATATTTTTGGCTGGATTCTAATTTTATATAACTTAAGTTTGTTGATCCATATTGCCAGGCTTGCTATTATTATCATCATGATCAGATAAATGCAGTGGAATGGTACAATTCCTCACATCATCAACCATCCATCCTTCATATCGCATAAAAATTGCCAATAAAATTCATGTCATGATCCTTCCTACCCTACCGCATTATGTTAACATGACGTAAGATACCATTTTTTCCAGCATGTTCATCAGTTCTGTATTATCTGTCAACTCAACCAACTTGTCTTCTCGTTGTCAAAAAAGTAAGAAGAAAGAAAAGAAATGAGAAAATATCTGGGTCATCTCTGCATTCTACTACGCTGCTGCACAAACAAGAGAAACTGATATAAACCTAAACATATCCGGTTGCACAATGCCCCAAATGATTCTTTATCATTATGCTTGGTTGATGTACAGTTATGTGCACACAAAACTATGCACTTTGTTTGTAAGTAGCTCCTATTTCATCATCCTCGTAATCTAAATTATCGTATTCTCAGATTTTTTGCCGTTTGCAAAACTATTCTATCTAGTTAAACAAACAAATAAATGTAAAATGTAAGCTTGTTTAAACAAATGCAACCACAGTATTGGTTAAAACTGTAATAACGATAATGATAGATAACGCCGTAGTAGTAGTAGTGATAATAATATAAAATCTCTTCAGTGAGACCATATTCTTGGCCATTCAGGTGTCTGGTTTTTCTTTCTCTACTGCTTACTTACTCTATCACCATTTAAGAAAAGGTTAAACTGAAAAAATATCCCGGCGATGATGATAATGATGATGACCATGGTCCCGCCGAAGAAGATACTACCGACCATACTAAACCACAAAAAGGATTTAAACGGCACATCTACACACACACGTTTGCACAGTGCCAACCAAACACCAACAAACGCCTTAAAAATGATGATCCCCTGCGTGATTTTTTGCTCTCTAAACAGTCGGTTTGGTTCGTGGTCCCCCCATATAAGATCACATCACACCTCACTTGTCTTCAGAAATGTGATGGTGGACATATGATGATTATATACCATATTATGCACAGCCAAGGTTTGAAGAACAAAAGACCAAGACAAGATCATCATCAATGTCGTCGTCATCAACATCATCACAGCTACCACCACACAGAAATAAGAAAAAAGTAATTCTCTCAACCTGCCAATTCGCCATTAAAGGATCATTTAAAGCCATGCATATGATGCGCACACCACTTCGCAAAGCAGTGGACAAGTGAGTGAAAGAAAACCAGCTTCTGCTACTGCCACTGTCTTTTATCACTCTTTCAGTCCGGTACCAGTTGGCAGTTGAACAATGAGACAGGAGGGAGAAGAAAATACATTAACTAATCCAACACATGCATACTCGGCGCATTACATTTTATTATTATTTTTTGTTGTATTTTTACAATGCCATCATCATCGCCACCAATAAAAATACAAAACAGAAGTTACAACAAAATCATTTGCCATTTTTTGTAATAAACCAGTGTTGGGCGATGATGGTACCAGTGGATGGAAAACATCGCAATAATATTTTTATCATTCTATTGTGCAAAAAAATACATTCACCGAGCTAGTCTTCACTTTGATGATACAATAGTTTTGCTGTCTTTAATAAGCAACAAATCAATTTAAGTTGTACTAAAGGAAAATATATGAGCGATAATTCAGTCCTTTTACGCAAATGACATTTGTGTGTAAACCAATTGAATTAAAATTGAAGTTTCCGCTGCACTGGCTTAATAGTTAGAATTATTACTGTCGTCAGTTATTAATCAATGAAAGCTATATGTCCTTTTACAATTGCGAATCTTATTACTTATATATTTGATTGATATGCAAAAATACGTTTTCTTAAAAAGCGGATATCTCTACAAAAATATTATATTTTCATCGTTTTCGTAACATTTTCTATAATCTTGCTTGCTCCACTGGTCACCAGTCACCACTTCATTTATGCAGACAGTCATCCTGAAAGAAAAGTGTGAGACCGACGTGGCCTGCTTAAAAAGTGAAAAAGACAAGTC
>JAHZMV010003092.1:0-11395 GCA_027743765.1 Coecobrya sp. COE2 | reverse complement strand
TGCGTCAATGTTCAATGTGTCCAGCCGCTTCGATCTAGCATATGGTGTATATAAGAATCGGGGAAACAAAACAAGTATAGTTGAACAAGTAAGGAATATGCTTCGAAGGCCGCGAAGTCTAAAGGAATATTTTCAGTTTGTCAAATTCCCATATTTGTTGTCAATAATGCAGCGATGTGGCCGACAAGTAATTGTTGATGAATACGATAAGCTATACAGTGTATTTTTGAGGTTAAGAATCAAGTTTATGGAAGAGGGAAATAAAACTTTGGCAAAGCGGTTAACCATCAGTAAAGATAGTTTAGGTAAGACACAGGTTGCATGGATATTTAAATATTTACGATATCCAGTTACTCGATTTATTATTCGTGTTCACTCGTTATCTGAATCTGGTCTGGTGGAAGCTTGGCAAGAATGGGCGTTTCGAATTTTAAATTGGGACGATACAGTTAATGCAGCCAAAGAAGAAAAACCTGTAAAGAAAATGTCTTTGAATGGAAATATCAGAGTTGTATTTTTTGTCTATTTAATTTTGATTGCCGTTTCTACACTTCCGTTTCTTATTGAAAGTAGAGTTTGGATAAGAGTGATGGTGCATCGAGTGTGTTACCATGTTTTGTACCAATTTGGAAGTTATCCATTTTACGTTGGGCTTAAAATACACCTAGAAAGAAACGCATTTTATTAGTTGTTAATAGATGAAAATTGAATGTGTGTCAAAACGTGTGGATTATTTTGTACCTGAATATTTACAAGTTCGTTTTGAAAAATTACCGTATGGTTTTGTTGGAATAAAGATTATAACAGAAAATGCGATTCATCTATTTACTGTTTATATCATCAGCATTTATTATTTTCATTTGCTTTAAAACTTCATTCGTTTAGTAATCTTAACCAAATACAGCATGATAGAATTTGCAAAATTTTATTATTCCCACCAAATAAATTGTTCGTCCACTAGGAATATTCACAGATATTGGAGACTGAAATTCAAATCATTATACATTTATACATGGCGTGTGCTTAATTCCAGAGTAAGTATCTCGTAGAGACAAAAGACGTAGTAATTTACCCTTGGCAAATACAATTGTTTGAAAATTAGAGGCGCTTGGATGAGATATGGCACTGAAAATTTAATATTCAATCAAAGCATATAT
Organism: Coecobrya sp. COE2; assembly: GCA_027743765.1. NCBI lineage: Eukaryota > Metazoa > Arthropoda > Collembola > Entomobryomorpha > Entomobryidae > Coecobrya > Coecobrya sp. COE2. The sequence goes on along the minus strand of JAHZMV010003092.1, from coordinate 10,238 downwards.
TTTGTTTGATCATTTAGTCTTTCTTAAATATTTCAAGTGAAAAATAATGATAAATATTCTGATAAATCGAGAAGATAAACGTACCTTTCAAACTTTTTCCATCTAGTAATTGCTTCCATCGATATAAATTACTTGCATGCGAGCATTCATGTACATTATTAGCCTAGTTAAAAAGCTCAGTTGTTTTAATACACTAATTTATGTAAATAATTGGATACCGAAATTTATTGATTATCGCTTGTTTTCCCAGCAATGACGTAAAGGGTAGGTCTTTAAAGGTTATTTAGCATTAAAACACACGCTTATTTTTATAAAACCGAAACCTATCGTTTAGAAGAACCAATATTTAAATATTTCAAGTATAATTGCATTTTTATCGCGCAATAAATCTACTTCGTGGCAAAATAGACATTTTAGTTTAATTAACTACATCGTGCTACTATAACCATTTGTTTTCCCCGTTTTTTGGATTCAACACAGATTCAGTCTAGAAATAATTAAAGTATGATTTGGATTATTATTTAAATCCAATCAAAGATTAACTGCCGTGTTGCTGTGAAACTTATCAACCTGCCTACAAACAAGGTGATGTGACGATATACACCGAATTATTATATGATTTGTAATGCTTTAAATTTTTGCCATTCCAGAGAATGAAGAAATAAAAAATCTGACGAATCAATATCCATAAACCTTGCATCTACTTGTATAAACATTGTCTAGAAAGCAGTCTCGAAGCTATTAGAAATGATGTGCACGAATTCAAGGTCCATCCTCTTACTTTATACACTAAGCACGCCAGTGATTAATTTAGCCTTGCAAAGAATTAGTCTAGATCTAAATCTTCAGCTGTTTCAAAAATGTTCTGTGCATATTGCCCAAGCAGTGATGGAAGATTCGGTAAGTTTGCAATAACGTGGTTTTGTTACTTTCTTTGACTAAATAAATGGTTTAACTTGTAAGTTGATTTTCAGATATTTGTGTACAATGTTCTACCAAAGGATTTCCCAACTGTATATTCGGAATATCTGTATTCGAAAGCATGGTTCAACGGTATGTCCTGTGACGGTAATATATATGGTTTAAAACCAGCTCAAGGGTTTGCCCACAATGCTACACCGGCCTACAGGCGACTGTGCCAAGTGTTGGTATACATTACCCCGCCGGATTGTAATTCATGGACTATTACTGGCCCGATGGCCATTCTTACTTACCCAAAAGGTTTTGTAATGCCAAACTCTGACAACAGTTTAATGGTAAGCGATTCCGTTCTTAACAATCACGCACAAGATCGTGAGACATACCAAGCTCCTAGAATATTCAGGGATGGAATATATGTCATCCACTTTGGGACCTTGAGTACATTACTTCAACCGATTGATAGAGCAATATCCAGTTATTTTGATCAAAGGTCCATGAGTGAAAGTGTTTTCTTTCCAGTTACATTATTCATTCAAATAGTCTTTTCATTAGCAGCAAATCCATTCGAAGGAATACATCCGGTTTCACACATCCACTCAAATTTCATCATGGGTGGCATTTCTGAGAACAGCATTATTCCCAATATTGAGAAACTTACATCGTTCCATTTGTCGAATGCGTTTTCTGCGATATCGGCAACAAAGCATCTTAAGTATCTTGTATCTCCTGTGCAACTAGAAAAGTATTCGTCACTAGATGAGTTTGATAAATTTTCGGCGGGGAACATGAGAGACAGTCAAAAGGTTTGGGCAACATTTTGCTTCATCGATTGTGTCAAAAATTTAGGTTTAAGGTCACCCTATTTCTTACATGTTACAACGAATACCCTTGATATACGAACCATATTGCTCACACTTATCCAGCCTAATTTAACCAAGATCATTGACAATCACCTTGTGGAATTTGCTCCAGTATTTCTTATTGAGGAGACTCCTCAGTATATTCAATTTGTTCGACTAGATAACAAAGGTTATCACTTTGTCACTTGCTCAGATTTATTTGACGTGGATAATTTATCCTTTTACGGGTTCGTCTCCGCATTTGACCTAACAACATGGATACTTTGCCTTATTTCGTTAAACTGTTTAGCAACAGTAGCATCACGGTTAATGCTGAGAAGAGTTATGTTTGAAGAAATATGTTTTCATTTTATCACTGTATTAGAACAGGGAGTAAATCTGTCGGACCACAAGAATATTCTTACAGCTATATGGCTCCTAATGGGGATTATCTTATCAAATTGCTACAAAGGGGAAAATATCACAGAGCTGATTGCACCACTTGAGCGTTACAAAGTAGAATACTTTAGTCAAATGGTAAATAAAAACGTTTCAGTGTTGAGTACAATGAAGCTTGAATCACATTTTAACATTCATTATGGTCCTCAGTTAGAATCTATCATGCTTGCAATGAATAGATTACCAAACAATTTATTGCATGAGATACATACTCGTTTCGAAGTTGTGTACGGCATATCCAATGCAACGAATGTCAATTCAAGCATACTTGATCATGTTGGGAAAATGATTTATAGGCCCATCAATGACTACGAATTTGTAAAATTTCATAAATTCCGATATCTCATGTCAATAATTCAGCAATGTGGAAAGGAAGTAATTGTGGATGAGTACGATAGAGTTTACAGTGCATTCTTGCAGCTAAGGAGAATATTCGTAGAGAGTGGAAACCAAACTATGGTTAAGCGGCTAACCATTAGTAAAGATAGTTTAGGTAGGACAAAGGTTGCGTGGATATTTAAGTTTGTGAGATATTCAGTTACCAGATTTATTATTCGTGTGCACTCCTTATCTGAATCTGGACTGGTCCAAGCTTGGGAAAACTGGTCGTTACNGAAACCAAACTATGGTTAAGCGGCTAACCATTAGTAAAGATAGTTTAGGTAGGACAAAGGTTGCGTGGATATTTAAGTTTGTGAGATATTCAGTTACCAGATTTATTATTCATGTGCACTCCTTATCTGAATCTGGACTGGTCCAAGCTTGGGAAAACTGGTCGTTACGAATTTCGAATTGGAACGATACGGTCAAGGCACCCAACGAAGGCAAAACTGTTAGAAAAATGTCGTTAGAAGGAAACGTCAGAGTAGTATTTTTTGTACATTTGGTTTTTGTTGGTGTTTCAATGTTTTTGTTCATAATTGAAACACGAGTATGTATTAAGAGATGGTCACACTGTTTATGTTCACAGATATGGCTACATCTGGGAAAAGCTATGTTTTATGTTGGTCTTAAAGTTTACCTGGTAAGACAAACTATTCATTAGAAACTGAAAAATGTTTCCAAATTGAAGGGTTTGCAGCAATATTAGATGTTTCCAATTTTTTTATTATTCGCAGCTTGTAGTAAAGGCACATAGAAAACGGTATTTTGAGATATTAAATTTCGGCAATTGAATTGTTCAAGAAACACATCACTTGGACTCTTTTGATTATTGTTTTGTTGATGTACTGCGGTCTTTGGATAAATTATTTTAATTTGCGTCAAAAATTAAAATATGTACCACTGTACGGTAGCGAAACAGTACATAAATTTAAAGTTAATATTGCAATATAATAAATTATTTACCAGCAATTAATACATATTCATACACTTTTTAAATAACATAAGCATCTAAGTTTGATTACTTGTGAATTTTAATAGGCGAATGTGCCCGATCTGATCATTGTCACGATACATACTCAACTGGAGGAATGTATCAGAAAAGGAGAGTATATTGGATACTTGAAAGTTCCAGAACTGTCAAGAAATTTAGCTAGAGCCTACAAATACAAAAGAGCACTAATTATTGTGCATTTATTACTGAACATATACTGACTCAGCTTAGAAAACGGCATTCCATCCATATGTTTGAAGTTTCTCGGCTGTGTATATCATGTGGTCAGTTTTGCCAAATATTTTCATAATATTAGGTAGGATTCCTTGGCAAATAATAAATCAAGATCAATTCATTTTCTGCAAACCATGATGAAATTATTTAAACTTTAACGTCCCGCAGGGGACAAACTGATAAACCTCTACTCCAATACATTATTATATAATATATAATCAATTATTGTTGGATTTGGATTGTTTAAATCATATTAAATTCCATCTTGTTAGTAGTTTCCGTTAGCAAGGAATCATTTTCTATTAAATTCTTTATTGATATTCCCAAATCCTTTTAAGGAGGATGTGGATAGTAAATATAACAACCTATAAACTGTTTTGTAAATTTCACTCAGCGGAATACAAGACTTTACTGGCAATTAATAGTTTACCTAAGAACGTATGTTCAACACAATAATTTTCTATATCTCGATTGTGGATACACACTTAAAATAATGATGCTAGATTGAATTTCTTACACAATATATAATTTCGAAAAAGCCAAAGACGTCACTGTAGCTCATATTTATAAGCAGGAGGATTTCGATGTATCATTATATGTTATTTAAGACCGAAATTAAATGCTTGTTTAAGGCAGCCAGAAACCAGAAAAATCTTTATTAAAATATAATTATTTTGTTCTTGAATATTGCCAGTCTGTTTATATGACGTAGAAATAGTAAATAGGCCACGTATATAAAGCCTAATTATCCAACCATGGACTTAAAAAAATTACAATCAAATTGCAAGCTAGTAATCCATCAAATAGACACAGAGTATATACTATACCTATAATTTAACAGACATGGAAAGCGTGACAAATTTTCTCCGGCTGGATCTCAAATTTTCTCCGACCTAGATTGGTATAATTTCTTAACAGAGACAGTACCAAAGTAGTGAAAATGCATTTTATACCTCTTCTGTTCATTACTAGCTCATTTTCTCCAGGAGACAAGCTAGCATTTTCTCACACAGACAAAAACATTTACTCCGGGAGACAAAATTGAAAATTTTCTCTTGGAGATAAAATCTCAGATTATTTCTCGGAGATAAGATCATACAATATCTCTCCCTGAGGTACCTGGGACTATTTCTGATTCGATAATTTGTTATAAATACTTGATAAAATAAAATTTTCTGTTTTGTAGAAAAAAAATTCTCCGGCTTCCAAAATTTTCTCCGGATGCCATCCGCGCATCCTAGCATGTTTTCCATGTCTGTAATTTAAGCGTCCGCTAGTTTTACAATACTGAAAAATTGCTACGTTGAACCAAGAAATTTGAATTAATTGCAGGTTCGAAAAATATCACAAGAAAGTATAAAAGTGTTACGATTCTTCTATGGATCATTAGTAATACTATAGATAATATCTTACGTAATTTTTTTTCTTCGTATCCAACATCAGTTGCTAGTATCCAGATCATCACGTTATAGATAGCATCATGTCCATTAGATTCTTATTTAAAAAATATCTGCTATTCTTATCTCTATCTTAAATTCTACAACATACAAATTTCTACATAATTGCATTAGACCAATGCAATCAAAGCCATAGCCGGTTCTGTTATTTTACACAGTTAACATGCCACCGTTTAGTTTTCCAATGAAAAGAATTGATCTGAATCTGGATCTTTGATTGTTCAAGAAATCTTCAGTGCATGTTGCGCCAGCATTTGTAGACGATGCGGTGAGTTTTTGATTGAGTTTCCGTTAATTGGAGTAGCTGGTTTGACATAATTAATTTATTGCTTTGATTTCAGATGTATATCTAAGTGCTAAGTGCTTTATATAGTGCTTAAACAAAATGAATACTATGCGGATATAATTACCAGGTTTAAGAAAGCGTCAAGTTTAATTTAAAACATTTTCAAAATTTTTGTCTTGCTGACACTTCTAGTTTACATAAGATTAAGTCATTAATTTGACAATGTATAGATTAAATCTGCTAGAAAGTGGACACTTAAGTAACCACTCATTAGATTTCCATTGATTATCACGTCCTATATATTACAATAAAAATTATGCTATTCGATCAATAATCCAAAAAACTGCTTGGGTAGATATATTTATAGTTGAATTCATTGGTGCTGAATAAGCTGGCATAGTTCACTGGCAAAAATAATCCTCTACCTAAACTTAAACTTACTAAAGTAATTAAATATTTAAATATATCTATATATAAAATTATTGCTGACAGAAGAGCAGTCGACAAAATATCCCCGTCATTTTAATTATCATTAAAGCTGACGGTATCAATCTAATCCGTCATATGCCTCTCTACTTGAAAAGGTTATACACCAAAATTAGGAAAGCCTTTAAACAAAATTTAATTTTAGCAAGAATATTACTCACTTAAACCGGAATATTAATGCTTTCCACCATCAGTTTTCATCTAATACTAGCGGTAGCAATCTAACTTTGCAAAGGGTACTACACTGAAGTCCATAATTATGTATGTGGGCCGTAGAAATAAAACGTGTACTTATACCGTGGATCATTAACAACTTAATCACAAGCTTAGGAAGTCTCCCAGACAGTAGGAAAAGGTCCATATTAAAACCAGTAATAGTAGGCAACCAAATGGCCTGCAGTAGTGTTACGGGAACGAACAGCTTGGCGGTGGATTTGGAAATATGAAAGCCGGATAAAATTCCCTTGATATACAAAAGTGGTTTACTTATGCACATTACAATTTACATATACGGATCATCACAAGGCAAACAGCTGAAAATGATGTGCACGAGTTCATGGATCATTTTGTTACTAGTAAATATAAATGTTAATTTAGCAGTGAAACGAATTGATTTAAATCTGGATCTTCGTCTGTTTGAAACATGTTCCGTTCATATTGCCCAAGCTGTGATAGATGATGCGGTAAGTTACCAGTAACGCTTAATTTTCGAACTTTTATGTCGCCTAAAATAATTTGCATATTTATTTTCAGATGTTTATCCACAATGTTATACCACCGGACTTTCCCACTGTATATTCGGAATACAGGTTTTCGAAAGCCTGGTTTAGTGGAATGGTTTGCGACGATAAAACTTATAAGTTAGCATCAGCTCAAGGATTTGCCCACAATGCAACACCAGCGTATAGGCTAACATGTCAGGTGCTTGTATATATCACCCCGCCAGATTGTAATATATGGAAGGTAACCGGCGTGATCGCTGCTGCTCTATTCCCGAAAGCGCTTATAATGCCGATCTCTGATAGGAGTTTAATGGCACACGAGCAGGTTCTTAATAACTACTCTCCAGACGACGATACTTTCCGTGTTCCTAGAATATTCAGGGGTGGCAGATATATTGTTCTTGTTGGCACGTGGAGCACATTGTTTCAACCAGCTAGCACTGGCTTATGTAGTTATGCTGAAAAACTATACATGAGTGAAAGTGTGTTCTTTCCAATTACTATGTTTACACAAGTAACATTTTCCTTGCAAACAAACATATTCGACAAAATCTATCCTGTTACAAAAATTCAGTCAAATTTCATAATTGGTGGTGTTTCAGAACACAGCATTATTCGTAGATTAGACAAGCTCTCGTCAGCAAAGTTAGGGGATCTGTTGGATACAACATCTGCAATTTATAATCTTGAGTACAATGTCTATCCTGTGACAATACAAACACATTCTTCATTAGAGGAATTTGACAAAGGTGTGGAAGAGTTTCAGCGAGATAGCCAATCGATCTGGGCAACATTTTGTTTGGTTGACTGTGTTAAAAATTTAGAATTAAGGTCACCCTATTTCTTTCAGGTAACCAAGAATACCCTTGATATTCGGGCCGTGTTCATCACATTTATCCAGCCAAACGTGACTAGAATTTTGGATGACAAGCAGGCCCAATTTGCTCCAGTATTTGATATTGAAGATCCTCCAAAATATATTCAGTTTGTTAGATTTGACAAGAAAGGTTATCATTTTATCACTTGTTCAGATATATTTGATGTAGATATTATGTCGTTCCGGGGATTTGTGTCCGCATATGACACTACAACATGGTTAATGATCATTGCTTCGGTCATTATTGTTATCAGTGTGCATTCTAGACTGATGTCAAGGAGGGTTACGTTTAAAGAAATAATTTATAATTCTGTACCACTGTTAGAACAGGGTGTAAATCTTTCACGCAGCCTAAAATTTCTCATGGGGACGTGGTTGTTAATGGGAATTATTTTATCAAATGGTTATAAAGGCGAAAATATCACAAAGTTGATTGCGCCACTTGAGCTAAACAAAGTACAATATTTTGAGCAAATGGTAAAGAAAAATGTCTCCGTATTAAATACGATGGAATATGAACCACAGTACAGTAACCTCTTTGGTCGTCAACTAGAATTGTTTATGCACAAAATCTATGACTTTCATACACCCTTAGTATTCCCTCCGCGCACTCGTTTGGATATTGTATACGGCGAATCCAATTTAAATAACGGCAATTCTAGTCTGCTTGAACGGGTACGAAAAATGATCTATAGGCCTACTGATGTAAACGAATTCGTTAATTTTCACAGATTTCCACATCTGGTCTCCATACTGGAGCAATGTGGTAGAGAGGTAGTTGTGGATGATTACGATAGATTGTATAGTATTTTCTTGCAGTTAAGGAGGAAATTTAAAGAAAAGGGAAATAAAACGCTGCCTAAGCGGCTTACCATAAGTAAAGATAGTTTAGGTAGGACAATGACGGCTTGGATATTTAAATATCTAAGATATCCAGTTACGAAATTCATTATTCGGGTGCACTCTTTATCTGAGTCGGGTTTGGTAGAAGCTTGGGATAAATGGGCGTTCCGAATTTCAAATTGGAATGATACCGTGCATGCGGCCAAGGAAGAGAAAATTGCTAGGAGGATGCGTTTGGATGGAAACGTTAGGGTTGTATTTTTTGGCTATTTATTTTTATTAGGAATTTCAATATTTCCGTTCATAATTGAAACAAGATTGATTGTCAAGAAACGCGTATATCGATTGTATGACAATAGTTTGCGGCAATGTGGGATATATTTCTTTTATGTCGGTTTGAAGATTTACTTGAAAAGAAAATAATTTCACTAGTTTAGTATCCATATGTAATTCATAAACAAGATCATTGTTCGGCAGTAAGAAACTTATTCCAACCGTAGCCGTTTGATAAGTATATATTGCTGACTTGTTCACATTGGCTTTCCAAGAATAAATATTTTGTGAATAATAACAGCGTTTGATGTGGTTATGTATTATAGGTTATAAAACCTTAACTACATAATTACTTAACAAATTTGTTGCTCCCAAATATATTAGGGCATATCGCTCAATTAATAAGAACACTTGAGTAAATATGGAAATTGAAAATTCAACTGTCAAATGGTTAAAAATCTAAAATTAAATGGTAACATAAATTATGTTTGTTTATAATATAAATCTTGTAAGAGAAAACATATTGCATTAGCTATATTACCAAGCAATATATGTATATTTAATGTGTATTAAAGCTCCATAGTATAAGTGATCTCTATGTAAACAACACTCACAGCTCCACCTCTGAAATTATAATTTTATTCATGATACTGATGAGTAAATATTTAAGTCATTTTCGCCAAACAAATTTAGATTTATGCCATGTGAAACTTGAACATATATATTCAAATTCTATCGTTATAATTACCACTTTTACCAACAACCTTTGATTGACAGTACTAAGAACAAGTTTCCACTAAACTATGAATAGTACTAATCATACTAAACCATATTAATCTATACACTTACAAGGATAAATGCGCTGGATGCGTATTTGTCAAGAGTTTACTCAAAGTGGTAAGTTATCTAGTTCACTAACAATTTAACTTAACGTATAACTGTGATTACCAAAATCAAAATCTCAAACGTAGACAAATACATGAAGTAGATATATGGTAATTGTAGTGAAAAAGGCAATCTAATTTGTTTTACCTGAGACTTTATATCACCGTGTTATGTAAACCAGTAGGTACATATTGGTCAATAGTCAATAATTAAGGAATATAAATTAAAATGTATACCTTTGAATAAATTTTAATTGATACATTTGCCCACCAACCAACAATATTATGAGGCGGATATAGTTTTCTCTTCTGGATAAAGGTACTCATAATATCAGTTTGCATAAAATTTGTGATTACGTCATATATTCAACCTTCCCAAAAATCATCACAAGTTATGCATATACATACTGAACAGTGGTGCAGCCAGAAGTCCGTGCAGTAGGGTTCAAGGTGATACCAGTATTGATTAATTAACATGGGAACTAACAAGTATTACTTGTTCGTTGATGCGTAACGTCCTCTGGTTTTTCCTGATAACCAACCTGAAAAATAAATTTATCAAAACCGTTTTGTAATATAAAT